>JABASL010000941.1:0-13029 GCA_019775825.1 Neanura muscorum | reverse complement strand
CGGTCATGCCATGTCACGGTCATGTCATCTCACGGTCATGTCATATCACGGTCATGTTTATGTGACGGGCATGTCTTATCAGGGTCAGGTCATGTTACGGTTGTGTCAAATCACGGTCATGTCATGTCACGGCAATTGGTCATGTATGTCACGGCAATGGATCGTGTCATGTCAAGGCCGTGTTACCTCACGCCCATTTTGGACCTTAACTTTTGAATTGTCACATCGACCATGTACACCAAATTTGGTCACGATATTGCAAGCGGTTTGGCCGCTTGCGTGTCTGAGACAGACGGACAAACACGACAATACCATAAGCCCTGACTCGGGCTAAAAGGAGATTTATTTTTTTTACAAAAATCTTCGAGTTTTCTTTTTGTATTTTCCATAGATCCAATTTTAGATTCTGCTCAGGCAGAACTTTCACTTGTGAAAACTCATGTCAACGAAGGCAGAAGAGATGCATGAAAAAGAAAAAGAAAATGGTTGGAAAGTTGGAGTTGGCGACAGTCTGTGATTTCCTTTTGTTTTAAGAAAAAAGGGAAACAATAGAAAAGAATTTTGCTTAAATATTGTAAGATAAAGCTGAAAAGTATTCAATCAATTTAAATGAATGTTTCTTTGTTTCATGAAGAAACTAATTTGAATTCACAGTAACTTTTATGGCGTTAATTGGAGGGCCCAAAAAAATTTAATTTGAAAAATTAAACTTCAAAAACGTAAATAAAATTTACGTTTACTTCAATAATGAACTTTGCGAGTTTTGTACAGTTTTCTAGAAAAATACTTTTGTCACTGCCATTTTTTTAAATTGTCGCTTGTATCATTTGAAAAGTGAATGACAAAACTTTTCCTCTAAAAATTGTTTTGCGAACAAACTCAATCACTAGTGTGGCTTTGTGTCCTTTGAAATGTTACTGGAGAAAGTTGGAATGGAGAAATCCATTCCATTTGTGGCATTGAATATGTCTATAAAAGTTGATGAGGCCTTAGGGTCAAAAAGGACATTTTGGTAGATCACATGACCCCAAGCGGAGGGTCAGCCACCGTGTTTTACGAAATTTCACTTTCTCTTGCAACATTTCGAAGAACACTCATGGAAATTCTCTCAAGAAATTTCGTTCAAATAAATTCTCAGCCTTCGAGTTTTCAATTTCAATTCTCCTCTTTCTGAATTCATTCCCAAAATTTCTTCAGTTCTAAAAAGGGAAATAGGAATAGACATGATTTATGATCCTCGTTCCGTCTATGTTTCACCGAAACGGCGTCAAACATTTTCATATGGTAAATGCAAAAAGTTCAAAGGTCAAATGTACAACAAAGGCCAAAAAATACTTATAAAATGATATCAAATTCATATAATTAGAAATTTGGAACGCCCGTTACATTGTGATCATCCGCGCTGGAATTTCTACATAAGGCAAACAAATTAATTGAACGTTGCCAATTTCGATTTTACCAATTTTAATAAAATATTTTTTTTAAACATTTTTTAGAACTTTCTTCCTAAAACTCCTCGTAAGGTTATGTTAAATATCTGGCATTCAAAGAACATTGAATTTTCAAGTGAAAGCTAACGTTACTTTCTATTTTATGGAAAAAAAATTTTTAAAGGAAGTGAATCTCTGATACGATAAAGCCTTTATTAAATTTCCTTTTCGATTCGCTTACTGTCTCGATATCTCACCTCTTTTTTTCAAATTTTTGTTTCAACGTTGTTGTTTTTTCGGTGAATAAATTTGTGTTTGAATCTGAAATACATCCACAATATTTTAGTAACTTGATTACAGTAAAGTAATTCTTATTTTATTAATTAAATTTAAAACTAAAGTTTTAAAACACACAAACCGCGCACTTAATTCTGCTCATTATTTTCCTATAGTTAACTTTATTAAATTAGTGACTGGCATCTAAGTTGTCGTTTCGATGCGAATGGCTCAAACTGGCGTGTCATTTTGTTCGTCGTCACTGCTACTATTACGTCTATTACCGCCGCCACATCGACTCCAAATTTTAATCGTCCGAAAAACTTTGCCATTTTCTTCAGTTTGGGGAGGTTGCGCGTTCGGATTCGTCGTTGGGGTCTCAGGCTCCGCACCGGAAGCATGACCCGTATGTGACCCTTCTCCAGTTGGGGGCGGGGAAAGTGAGATTTCATGATCCAAAAATCGAGGCTCTGAGTCTTGCCTAGCTCTAAGCATTTCTTGTTTAATAATAATTTCACTCGTAAGATGATTTTCATGCAGAATTCGCTTTTTTAATTTCTTGGGCACGTCGGGAATTAGTACTTTTAGAAGCAATACACAAACTGAAACAAAATTCTACAAAAAACGAAAAAATGTCATAAAAAAAATTGCTGATTTTACAATAACGTTTTCAAATGTATCTTACCTGAAAGACGACAACAAAAATAAGACGAGCGGCAACTACTTTCCAGTAGAAATCTGAATTTTTATAGCGTTCGTGTTCGGGAAATGTGTGATTAAAGTCAAACCCTTGGTACCTAAAAATACACGTTCGTTCATGTTGACACAATGTTCAAAAATTTTGGTGTACTTTTAACCTTAATGCTTTTACCAACAAATTCCACTGGAATTGACTTTTTCGTAAAGTGTATCGTTCAATTTAGGTTGAGGAAGTCGTGTTTCTTTATGGAAGTGAGAAATATTAAAGGATACGAAAGAACGTTCAAAGAATGGAATATCTTCGTCAGGAGTCATAAAATAATTCATGGCTCTTGGGACAAAGTTTGATGTGAACGCGATGATAAATGCGTTAGAAATGACTGCAATTCGAGAAATCGTATCCAAAATTCCATACCAGATGCCAATAGATTTTGATTTTTGACCCACGGGTCTTCGATTGTAGATCAGCATCTTAGTGGCGTCGAGCCTCATTTCCAAAATATTGTTCAGAAGAGCAAATACCGGTGCCAAAGGAAACGCGGCCACGAATATTGTTACAAATCCGTACTGTATTACTAAAAATTAGGAATTAGTAAAAAAAAATCAAATCTGTAAAATTGTGTAGCTTCAAAAACTGTTAAATAAGTCAGAAATTTAACATTGTGCACAAAAACTGTTAAATAAGCCAGAAATTTAACATTTTGTACAAAAACTGTTAAATAAGCCAGAAATTTAACATTGTAAACAAAAACTGCCAAAAATTAAAGTATAGCATTTCAATTATTTTCAAAAATGTAAGCCGATGCATGTCAATGATGTCCTGAAATCAATAGACTTTGCATACGGGTAAAAATTTATACGTTGTAAAGCGAAAAAATTCCAAAAAATTGGACAGATGAAAAAAAAAATTCCTGACGAATATTGAAAAAAAAATTGAACTGCTAACTTGGCCCACATACCCATGGACATACCCATTTCCAAATATTCGCTGAATAGTGATCTGGAATGCCAGGCTGCTAATTTATAATCTTTGGCCCATTGGGTGCTGAAAGCAGGTCTTCGTGTCTTTCGTCTCTTGGATGTCACCATCAGCTTGAAGCCTGTCACCCATTTTTGTATAACCCTAGACGTATCATGATATTATTATAAATTGACCTCGGATTCGAGTTTGACCTTAGGTGAAATTTGCTGTTCTGTTCTTACGGTGTTGTCATTTCCAAAACTCCACCCATAAATTGCTTTCCAACCATGATGATAGCTAATTGAATGCAAAGATCCGACATACAACCAGCAGCGCCACACTGCAATTAACGGAGGGCGTGTAACGATAATTAGTATTGCGAAAATTTCAGCTCTCACTTACCCTTTCATCACTCAATAAATTACCCCGATGGTCTGGTGAATCAACAAATCGACCTTTGCAGAATGCGATATAAAATATTGATGAGTAGTAATTAACAAATTGAAGAACAAAAATTTTAAGGGTCAATGCATCATCAAATTCCGTCTGCGTTCTGTGTAGTTCCATTTCCGTAAAGAATTGAGCCACACCCCTGTAAATCTGTAGAATAAGAACAGAAAAAGGGCTGGAAATTAAGAGAGGTCATGAAAAGGGCTGGAAATAAAGAGAGATCATGAAAAGGGCTGGACACGATATGATGTCATAAAGAAGTTCGCATACCAAGTTGAAGATACATATAATAACAAGGTTAATGAATGCTGCCGACGCAGTCACGAGCATACCCGAACCAGGTTCTAACGTTCGGACCATTAAAACTCGATACGCAATGACCCCAACAAGTACAGCCCCTGCAAGAGTAACCTATAAGAAAAATCCAAAGAATCCAATTAGTTAAAAAGCCGCATTGAATTTTTTTGGTGGATGATTAGAGATATTGGATTCTTTGCTTCTGGTTGGATGAGATTTTTCGTTGGTGAAAGTGAAGAAAGGCAACATTAATGAAAATCCAAAGCCTCAAAGCGAATGGAAGATTTGTTTTTACGTTTATTTTTCTCCTTGAAATTCTTTAAGGGTTACGACTTTACGCTTACCAGAAAAAGTACTGCGGAGAGACTGATGAGTTGGAAAGGAACGCGAGTCTTCCAGAAAGAGACGTGTGGCTCTGTATTTGTATTCACAACGTCCGTGTCCAATTTCTTGAGGCGCTTGAGACGTGACAAGTACTCGAGCCTGGGTTGCTCTTCTGTAATGTCAAAGGTTGACAGGTCCCATTTGTGCGTGATTTGAGCCGAGTAGCGCTTCCAGAATTCTAAGAAAATGGCGGCTGGGGAATAAAAGAGAGGTGAGAATTTAATTGAAATTCAAATTCAGGTTGGATGGAAAGTACTGGCGTGATGTTACCATACAATCTTAGGAAGAAGCTGCAGCAAAAAAAAATCTATGCAAACGTAAAAGGTTAATATAAAAATGTGACACGAAAAACAATTCATAGACCCACGCGAAATCTGCAAAAGTGTACAAAGCACAAAGTACCGTGGCTTGGGATAAAAATTGAAGGGTTGGACAGCTTCCAAAAAAAAACCCACAGAATTCGGGGAATTTTAAGGCTAAATTAAATTAGCCGATCCAATTACTTTGACAATTGACAATATTAGCAACAAACTACACTGCAAGCTTAAAACCGTCTTTTTGCAGGTATTTTGCAGCTCAATTTTTTTTTTTTGCGAAAAAAAAAATCGGGTACAGAAAGCCTAAATCAGCAAACCTGAAGGTTAAATTTAGCAAATAAGGGCGTTTTGCTTAGTTTAAATCCCGACGTTTCAATCAATAAAAACCTAATTCCGAACCCAAAGCAAAAATGTAAGTCTGTTATTTTTTGCTGCCAAGTTTGATTCGTGAGTTTTCTGCTCTTCTAATTGCCTTGCAAGTTGTACACCCTCACGTTACCTTAATTACCTTATTTAATGAGTGAAGTAAACTAAATTATTCAAAACAAAACATGACCTAAAATTGAACGCATAAATGATTTAGGCGAATAAATGAAGAACTTTATACAGAATTTTTGTTAAACAAGAGAGACAAACACCTCCAAAGCATGGAGAAAGTCGTGCGAGAAGAAACCAAGCTTCACAAAAGGAGTTTCGTGTACTTTTAATGATCCTTGGTTTACTTTCTCGTTCCACAGAACGTTTTAATTAAAAAAAATATTTTTGAAAGAAAACTTACCCCAAAAAGACATGAGAACAGCAAAAACAATGGTAGCATTGTTGTCAGAGACGTAAGTCAATTTTGAAAATATGCAAGTACTATTGAGCGTCCAATAATTGCAACCACTGCATATCGGACACATGACTCGTGTCTCGTTGTCACTGTTATTCGCACACACTTTTTTACTGAAAAATGAAAATGGCGTCAGTTTGAATATTTTGAAAAAATTCGTGGGTGTTGACCCTAAACATGTGGTCCATTCAGTTTCGTCTATCCAATCGCTTAAGACCTTGGTGTCTTGGTATAATGTCGATAATATGGAAGCTGACAGTTGATGATACTTACCTATATTCGTCACTACTCAAAGTTCCAACTCCATAAATAAAACAAAACAACCCTAAAATAGATGCTGGAATGAGCATGCGCGTGTAGAAGCCAAGCCAGGCAAAGTACAATCCAACGTTGACCCCAAAGTATTCTTTGATGTGATCCAAAGGTTGGCACTTGTAAAAATTCCGAAGGGACGCCCATTCTTTGTACAGAAGACGACGTTCTCCTGGAGATTTTAAGTCACCCTGTAGTTCCAAATTTGGAAGTTATCAGTTAATTTTATGATTTCCCTAACGCTTGCCCATCGCTTCACTTTGAAGAACATATCGTAGGATAATTTTGAATCTTACGTCATGTAAAGGATATGCAGCGCAGTAGACTTTGTCATTAATAAGTCTCTCAATACCAAAGGCAAAATCCTCGAATGGATCGTCCGAGAATCGCTGGCGGCGGATGATGAAATCAACGATAGTAGAACGCGTACTCTGGCTGAAAAATTCTTTGTCATCCAAATCAAAACTGAAAATCAACAACCCCAATCAAATGTTGTAATTTTTATGAATGATATGGCATAATCCTTACGATGTTCATAATTAACTAATCAACTTAATTAAACCCGCTGGCGCAAATCTTACAGATATTCTTTGTCCCGGCTGTATATGGCAGTGAGCCTTTGATTAAGCGGAGGAAATTGGCATTTGTCATAATCAATATGCTTCTGAAACCAATTCGATGCTCCACTCCATCGTGACCTGCGACCTGGAGTCTTAAAAAAAACGTCGAATATAGGTCAATTCTGTTAAGTTTTTATAATTCCTGAATCTTGAGATCAAGCTTACTTCGGTATGGAAAGAATCCATTTTCGAGGTATCTTCTTCGACCTGGAAACAAATTAGAAACACCATTTAATTAAAATTTTATTTTTTTAAGTTTTTATAATATTTTTAGAGGTCAATAGGGTCAAATTTTCTGGACCGACCTCTTTCATGGGCATGCGCAGTCTCAGAATCTCTGCGTATCTTTTTAAAACTTTGATTGGGGAATGAATCTTCACGAAATTCAGGGCACTTCCTTCCAGAAATTCCCGTTCTAGGACCAGTCCTTCCTCTTCAAGATGGCGCTCAAAAATTCGTCGTTTCTCGATCGCCATTTCCTTTTTCCTGCGCGTAATTCCCTCGCGAATATGGCTGTCGTCTGGTTCACCATTATCGGTCACGGCGCCTGCGCCGTGATCTTGCCAGACGAGAACAAAGTCAATATACTTCCGCGACATATTTGTACAAAATAAACCTGTTTGTCTTACAACGTTCTTCATTTCCATCCATCTCCCGCCCGAGGTTTGCTAATTAGGTTAACTAGCAATAACCAAAAACCACAGCGCTTATCATTTCTGCTCGCCAATTTTTCGCAATGTTTACACCCATTTAGCATGTAAGGTCTATCCGGTCTCCAGACTCCACAACAAAACAATTTTCAGCAAACCAAAAATCAATTAATTCCAAACCAGCTCCCCAATTAAGTTTTATCTCACCAAGAAACCAACTTCCTGCGGGTTCTAACACAACTAGACAATCTGTAGGCTAACCATTAGTCACTCAGAGCTACTGAATAGTATTAGCATTCGCAGAAAAAATAGTATTGACCAAATGACCTTTAAATGATGGAGGAAGTTGTATTTTATTCAATGCCAATTGCCAATACAAAGTGTGAAACCAATCTGTTCGAAGTGAATCCAAACCCAATTAAAACTGTCTTGAATCCAAATGATGACTGGATATCCAGACTGATGAACTTTAGATTTTGTTGAAAGCAGCGATGTCCACACTTTGGACCTAGTAAAATAGTAAAAAAAAAAGATATTTACTATCCACCGTAACTTATGATTCACAATAAAAATGTATCCTGAAATTGAGTTAAAGAACTTACGAAATCCTCGAAGGATTCGATTTTCTCGGTGAGCTCTTCAACAGAGACTTTATCGTCTTCAACGACGGTCGTGATTTGGAGCTTGTTGATTCCATAACCAACGGGCATCAATTTGGAACTACCCCACAGGAGCCCATCCATTTGAATTGAGCGCACGGCGGCTTCAAGTTCTAGCGAAAGTGTATGAGCGTTATGCATAGGATTAGCAAATAAGATAATGAATAAGAGCAAAAAAGAAATTTATAAATCTACAAATCGAATAAATCTTACCTTTCATATCGGTTTCATCATCCCATGGCTTGACATCCAAGATAACGTTGGATTTGGCGACGAGGGCTGGTTCTAAAAAAAATACATTTTTTGAGTTAAATTCAAGGCATGAGTTTGAACATGTGTGAATCTGAATTACATTACAGGCGTAGAAACTACGGCTTACTTTTGGCCTTCTTGGCAGCATATTCAGCCAACCGCTTCTCCTTCAAAGCTGCTGCTTCTTTGTCGTCTTCTTCGTCGGATGAACCAAAGAGATCAACATCATCGTCATCGGCTTTCTTGGAGTCACCGGCAGCGGGTGCAGCCGCTTTGGGTGCAACTGGGCAACAAGCCGCCTTCGGGACGGATTGCGTTACTTGTCCGCATCCAGTTTCCAACTTACTGACACGATCCGTCAATTGCTTCAATTGACCTTCGAGGAGCTCAACCTTCTTTTTCAAGAGTGCGTTTTCTTCCCTCATTTCTGGATCGTCTGAAGATACACCACCTGAAGGGAAAGAAGTTGGAGTAGTAGCGGAGGAATTATAACCTAATGCGGCTTGGATATGTTCTCGAGCCTTGGCCACTTGCTCAGCAAGGGATAGAATAGCGGTTGTCGTGGGTTCAGCCTTGGTACTTTGGCCATTAGGAACAACTATTCCCTGAGGCTGTACCGCAAGGTGAGACTGGCTGTCGTCATTTGTCAACTTTAATTCTTTTGTCGCAGTAGTAGTAGCAAGTGCAGAAGTTCCATCCCCTTGACCCCTCTTAGCGCCTGTTAGACAATAAAATAAAGCAAAGACAGGATAAACTTTGAAGTTCTGTTAACCAGATAGGGATTCAAGAGACAAGACCACAAAACACCGGAAGGAAGTAACACGGAGGAACATGCACTACATCAAAAACTACATGCAAGTAGCAATTCGCCTAAAAGCGGAAGCCAGATGACGATGCCGTTTTGGTGAAAGTCGGACAACATGCAATAAGAGTAAAAATATACAACACACCCCCCAAAGCATAACAGGATGCATAAATATGACACAGAACATATGCTGATTGATATCAAAGACAGAAGAAGATTCCGAAAGGTCAGCGGGTGTTAGCCAAAGCGTATCTTAGTCCAGCATCAGCCAGCCAAGGAGAAATGTCTGCGCTGACTCAACCAATCCAGCTTCTTGTCCTTGTGAGGCTCCAGCATAAACACATCAATTCCAGCAAAAATAAACTATTTAGTCATTGGGTACTTTATGACAGTTGACATTCTACTGCAAAATGCTTCAAATAAAGTTGGTAAATAATATTCTGATAGCCCATACTAACTAAATTAAAGAAAAAATTTAAAGGAAAAATCAAACCATCAATATTGCTACAGACAGAAAGAAAATCAGCTCAAAATGTCAACAATAAAGATATGACCTTTAATTGACCTGGCTAAGTCAGACCCAGCTGTTCGGCTGAGCCGCATTTAAGTAGAAAAATTACCAAGACTTACTTTTATGTTCCTGGAAACTACGTTCAGCCTCGGCGTACTTCAAGGAGTCAAGAGTGAAAGCAAACGATTGCAAGATTAGCAACTTATTTTCCATCGATATCCGGGTCGACGATTTCTATAAAAGAGAATTTTTTGCAAAATTCTCTTTCAGGAAATTGGCAGATGATGTTGACACGAGGACGGCGTGAACAAGAGAGAGAAGATCACAAAATCACGCTGTCAAGATTTCGCGAATTCTTTCGCAGTAAATCTGCCTCCGCAGTACCATTAGGCAACTTGGCAATCCACCATGTCGTAGAATTAGTTAAAACTTAAGAGAAGTAATTACTTTAACTAAATATTTATGTAAGTAGTTAAATAAAATTAATTTAATAGTGTAAAAACATTCAGTGTAACATTCAGAAAAGTTAAGATGACTGATTTGTAAAGGTCAATTGGGGTCATAAAGTGTCGTACCTTTTTGCTGACTTGCATTTTAAATTCTCCCGGGTATTTTTGCTTGTTGCAAAACTCCCTTCACTAATGTTTGAAAAAAGGCGAAGTAAATTTATGAATGAATTTTTGGATCATTGGAATTTGCTATTGAATTTCTTTAAATTTCTGAACAGAATTTTCACTCACCCAAAAGGTAAGAGAGATAACTCAGCTGTTAATTGTTTCAAGTTAATTATTGATTAACTTTATTTTAGTCTAGCAGCAACAATGGCCTGGGGAGAATATCAACCAGAATATAATCCCAAAGTTCACGGTCCGTATGACCCGGCAAGGTGGTATGGCAAACGTAAGTGACAAATAATCCAATTAATCAGAAATAAGAATTCTTGTAAAGGTTTAATTTGTGACCGGAAATTCTTTGTTTTCAGCGGATACTTCCTTCGGACAGGTGAAGTTGGGAGAGCTAACAAAATGGATTGGCCGACGAAATATGACACCACCGGCAATTGTTTCTGCAATGAGTCGAAGTAAGGGCGTAGGCCAATACTTTTAGTTAAAACTTCTACCGCAGCCGGCCACTGGCTAGATCCTTGTACAGTGAATGCGCAGCTTGTACAGCTATAGTGTGGTCTACTGCTAACTACAATTTTTTGATTTTCCCTCTTCTCCCTCCGTAGAAAGAGGGGGAGGAAAATTTAAAAAAAATGTAATTAGCAATTGATCATCCTATGGCTAGCTAACGGGTTATGCAATCGTTTGACATGTCCAATTCCAATCCATGTTTCCACCGAATAAGTTATCCCAAACAGGAGGGTTAAGAGGCCAAACTGGGATAACTCGATGTCTTCAGGGACTAGATTGAACATATTGGGAGCAGGAGCAGATGCTAGCAACCTTCTTAAGGGCAACAACCAGAATCGGACTAAATTTTGCATTTAATTTAGGTTGGTGGAGATTCCAACACCGTTGGCAACAACCACGCCGTGCAGGGCTTGCGGGAACTATGCAGATCGTCTTGCTAACCATGGCCGCATTCTATTATGGAAATTATGCTAGATACCGTAAGTGATGAGACAATCAAAGCTTAAGGGTAATAATTGTGGTAATAGTTTTGAACGTCTAATAATTTGTTTAGGCACTCACCGAATGTACAAGTACCACTGGTAAAGAAGCCCCAACTTTCTGGAAGTCAAATCCCTTAGTCTAAAATATCTAGCTGAAGCTATCAGGATTGTCTGCTATCTTGTCCTCAAAAATCTATTGAAGTCGTAGCAAATTAAAAATGGAATTCAAGTGAATGGTGACATCGTAAATTAAATAGTAAATGCATTCAACTCAATTGTCAAACACCGTTTTCTGCAATATTCCATTTATTTGTTTCATCACGTTTGTTTCCTCATCTAAATTATTCATGAGGAAGACGGCGCACAGCGCTAGATGAAGTCACACATCATTTGTGACTAGGCACAAAACTAACAACTACAGTTAACACCTAACTAATTTCCGAATTACGAGGGGTAATTTAACTAAGCAACCGTGAAGAAAAAAAACAGAAGGGTGGTATCGCCCGGAATACGAGGCAAATGTCGGGGTAAGGTCACACTACACTTTGTAAGTTATCACCACAGTTTCCAGCCAGATTTTGGTGGATTCTGTGGCTCGGGAAGCGGAGCTGGGGCTGGAGGCAGATTAGCCAATGACGAAGGTGGTGGGATAGCCGATGATGGTTCCGGACATTGGGTCTCCTTGTCATCAAGAACTTTTAATTTTAATACAACCACTGGTCCAGTTCCAGTATTATTGTCTCTAGACTTTCCAGAATCCTCCACAGGCGGTACAACAAATTCTACGACACTCCAGACAGCGTTGTTAAGTTTCGTGAAAATGGACGTTCCTTCGTCTACTACAGTTTCATTTCGATGATGTTCTGGGATATCGCCAGTATCAATAGACGTTGGATCAGCATAACTTAACGATGGGATGTTGATGCGCAATACACGCAGGAGCTCCCGCATTTGAGTTTCTTGCTTAGCCCTCGCAAAATACAATTCCTTTAATTCCGTTTGGATACGAGCCATTTCTTCCTTTCGATCTTCCTCTTTCAGTGATTCTTTCCTAGATTGTCGTATGTACTCGAAGGTTAAAACCGCTAAAGTAAATAATATACCCTTTTGGTAAAATTAAGTTTCCTAATTTAAGTAAAATTAGGTTACCTTCCGATGGTAATCTTACCTGCAGCAATTGTAAAAATTATACCCTCTCCTAGTAATTCCGCACCTAATTCAATGGCCATATTTTCATTTAATGGAGCCACGTTAACGGGCTTTCCTAAATTCATAGACCACATTTTCAGCTTCACATCACACCAGTGGTAAACTGTTCCAAAAATTTTGAATTACAGTCAATCAACTTTAGTGAATACTAAAAAGAATATCCACTCACACTGTGCTGGAGGCATACAAATGTAAGTACGAAAGAACGGACTATTCTTGGCCCTCGTCTTCACAGCATTCGCCAACGGCTTTGATATTTGCTTAAGAAGAATCGCTCCTAATTTGAACGCTGGGAAGGCAACCATGGTTGGACTGGATCACTGGGTGGGTAGGAGGATGAAACCACGAGCTATGAGGTAACCAAGTAGCTTCAGCAATGCTTTACAAGTTATTCCGCTTCCTGAATGGCACTGGAACTCTCTGCTCCCAGCAAGCGGACTCCTCCCAGGGGACCTTGTCATCCAGCTTGACCTTGAAACTGGAAATATTTAATCAGTAAGTATGTTTCACAACGATTAACGATGGAGTCATCCCGGCGATCAAATAATTACCTAACTTATTTTGTAAAATGGAGAATCGATAAAGAAAGCCAGAGATAGAAAGATATCAAACTACGACACGGGTAGCCAAATTTACGCTTAGGCTGCTAAGGACTTCACCTTTGACCTCTTCCTGAATCCCGATCCGAATTATTTTGACTAGCAAGAATTATCGGTTTTGTTATCTGTCAATTGTCAACTCCTCAGA
>JABASL010000940.1:0-13030 GCA_019775825.1 Neanura muscorum | reverse complement strand
TTGATGCCTAACCTAAATTGATTGATGCCTAACCTAAACTTTGAAATTAAAGTTATAGTAGGAGAGGAGTTAAACACAAATTGAAAAAAAACTTTTTCAATGCCTGACAAACTGATTTTCTTGAAATGAATGAACAAAACTTCCCAGATGTAAACAAAGTTCTGAATCTGATTCACTTTTTTTTGTATTTGTTTTCAAAATTTGAATTCCCAAATTTTCCGGGAAGTTTGACTCAGGTGAGAAATAGAACCAATGAGAAGACTGGAGGGTCCGGACGGACGGACGCAGGCAGGGACGCAGTCAGGCAATTTGGGTTATAGTATGATTATAATTCTAATATTATAATATTATAATTATATCATTTGAATTCTATAATTATATGACCAGTGGTAGTGGAAGTCTTTTACTTTTTTGTATAATTTCAGCTTTCCTAACTAATTTTTAGTAATATAATATTTAAGTTCATTTTAGTTAAATACCTTTTAACTATTCTTGTCTTGAGGGTGCAATCCGCTGGATTTCATCTGAATCTGAGATATCTTCTAAAACTACAACTTGTGCAATTGCAGCTTTTTTCTTTCTCCGTCTCCCAAGTTTTTCAATTTTTCGGTTATTTTCAGCCTTTTCGGGATGATATTTCCCACCTCGCTTATGATCTCTTTCACGCCGTTCACTTTTTTCTCTTCTTTTACGTTTTCGATTTGGGCTTCTTTCTCTACGATTTCGTTCTCTAGATTTCGATCGCTTGTCCCCAATTTTCTTTTTCCTATCGGCAGATTTTTTAAGACGTTGTTTAACACGACGACCATATTTCCTGGGTTCCTCTTCTCGATTCCTATTCTCATCGTCGTCTGATGCGGAATCCCGTTCCCGAGGGGTCTCGTGGTCGATTTTGAAACCAATTTTCTAAATTCTTGCTAACTGTTGCATGATTTCTTGATTTGCGTAATGTTTTCACCATTACCATTTCCTTTACCTTCTGTTGAACTGTAAAAAAAATCAAACCAAAATTAGAACACTTTCAAAATACGAAAAAAAAATTTCGGGTAAAAAATTAAACATTTAAAAACACGCAAATGAAAACGAGCAAATCAGGCGATCATGCAGCGAAAAGCAAAAAAAAAAATTGCACAAAACAAAAGTCAAAGCTGATAATAATCATTCAAGTCGAAAATTTCCGAAATCTTACGAAAGTCACCAAAATCTAACGAAAATTATCAGAATCGACTAGAAATAAAATCAAACGAACGTCAAATCTAAAATTACCAAACTAAAAAAAATAACCAATAATTTATAACTGAAACTAATAATATCCCACCAAAAGAAATGAGCATGGTCAAGTTTTAGTCAGAATTTTAAAAATTTGGTTGGTCAAAGTTTTAAAAATTTGGTTTGTCAAAATTGTAAAAATTGGGTTGGTCAAAATTTTAAAAAGGTTGGTCAAAATTTTAAAAAGGTTGGTCAAAATTTAAAAAATCTGGTTTGTCAAAATTTTTAAAATTGGGTTGGTCAAAATTTTAAAAATTTGGTTTGTCAAAATTTTTAAAATTGGGTTGGTCAAAATTTTAAAAATTGGGTTGGCCAAAATTGTAAAAATTTGGTTGGTCAAAATTGTAAAAATTTGGTTGGTCAAAATTGTAAAAATTTGGTTGGTCAAAATTGTAAAAATTTGGTTGGTCAAATATTGTAAAAATTGGGTTGGTCAAAATTGTAAAAATTGGGTTGGTCAAAATTGTAAAAATTGGGTTGGTCAAAATTGTAAAAATTGGGTTGGTCAAAATTGTAAAAATTGGGTTGGTCAAAATTTTAAATATTGGGTTGGTCAAAATTGTAAAAATTTTGGTTAGTCAAGATTTTAAAAATTTTGTTTGTCCAAAATTTTTGCCCCATGTCAAAGTTGAGAGCAATCATGCTAAATTTCACTTCTAAATTACTTGAACCAATCAGAAATTGAGAATCACTTTTTTAAGAACTTACTGACGAGAGAGCCACTTCATATGCAGCAACTCCAGTTAAATTTTTTAGGCCGCATCTGCCTGTGCCCTTCTGGATTTTGTTGCTTCGTTGTAGAATAATTTTTAGTTTTAGAAAAGGAGGCAAGAGAGCAATTGAAAAAAAATATATTTTATATAGTATAAAATAAGCCAAAGTTAATGTAATCTAAGCGAGTAAGATAATTGTTAGCTAAATTCTGGATTAGGAAAGCATGGGAAGGTAAGAAAGGAGACAGGATTAGGAAGAATTTTAGTTACGTTTCCTACGACGATTTTGAACGGAACTTGACACTGAAACTTCTGAAGAAATTGATGACAAAATTTCTCCAGATTCAACATCCGAAATATTATCCTGCGCAAGATCATCACAATTTTTGGGAACAACTGACTTGACATTGGTTGCTTCTTCATTCTTTTGCTTCAATTTTGAACGTGGTCCGGAAGCACAACTGCTTACGTTACTCAAAACGCTTCGACTTCCTTTCTTTAATTCAAAAGCACTTCGTTCACGATTTTTCTTCTTCATTCTTTTGCTTCAATTTTGAACGTGGTCCGGAAGCACAACTGCTTACGTTACTCAAAACGCTTCGACTTCCTTTCTTTAATTCAAAAGCACTTCGTTCATGATTTTCTTCAACTTCACCCATACTTCCAGAACTAACGCTTGAGCCACAATCATTCCAAAATCTGTTTAAAAAGTTCATTTTTTTTTCAAGGTCATAGATCAAGCGTTTTAAAAATGTTTCCCAAAAACTTACGCTTCCGCTACGCCTTTGTTCTCCTTCACACTCTTATTGAACTTCTTGACTTTCACTGTTCTCTCCGCTCGATGATTCCTTGAATTTAGGTTTGGCATCAAAGGTGGAATATTCTCTCCCTCAATGACCCTTGAAGGACCCGGTTGAGAATCTGAAAGCTCTGAGGACTCTTTCCTTGAAGGATTTATGCTTGAGGTAGCCTTCAGAGGAAAATTGGAAGGATTTGACCTTGAGTCATGACTTCCGCTTGACCTAGCTGAGTAAGGAGATGGACTTCGATGTGGATATGGTGAGGAAGGTCCGGGCACATGAAAATCGCTTGGATTGATGAAAGGTCGTGGTCCTCCTGGACTGGTCAAAGTTCGTGGTCCTCCTGGACTGGTCAAAGGTCGCGGCCCCCCAGGACTTAGTAGGGGTTGCAAATCTCCAAGACTCATCAATGACGGAATATCAGCAGGGCTCATGGAACCACGAATTTGCTGTGGACTCATCGCTGGGGTGCGTGGGCTCATGGAAGCGCGGCTTCTCGGGCTTTGAGAATCTCGTCCATGTCGTTCATCAGGGCGTAGATTCAACTAATAAAAAAAATATAAAAAAAAAAATTAATCCAAAATCGATTAAAAGTGCCCAGAAAAAATAATCTAAATTCGGTAATCACTAAATTGAGGCTAAAAAATCCGCGGTGAGAAAAACACTTTAACACAAGAAATCAAAAATTTTTCCGGAATAAATTTACAATAAATTATTTAAATTTTTTTTTGAATGGCTTTAAACTTTACCCTTATAAAAATTAAGTTTTTTGTTGGGATCGGTACTATCAGCGATTTTTAGAATGGGTACCGGTGCTATCAGCGATTTTTTGAATGGGTGCTATTAGCGCTATTTTTAATCGCTGCAATCAACGTTTTTTGAATANCTATCAGCGATTTTTTGAATGGGTGCTATTAGCGCTATTTTTAATCGCTGCAATCAACGTTTTTTGAATAGCTGCTAATAGCGCTGTTTTGAACGGCTGCTATCATCGCTTTTTTGAATCGCTGCTATCAGCGCTTTTGTTGAATCGCTGTACTACGAATTATGGCGCCCGGGTAATAAATTTACACAATCAACGTAAGGTCAAAGGTCAAGAAGACTCAAATGAGTATAATTTATTGAATACCTTAAATATTACTACACATAAATAGTTATACAATTGGTAATTATTCTCTTCTAAATAACAAAATGAAGAGAGTCACGCATGAAAATGCAAATAATTAACAGTAAAAACTGAAATCCTAGTTATTACTAATTAATTACAATTAATTAATAATTAAACCAATTACTTTTATTAAGGTAAGAAAAAAAAAGCCGCCATCTTCTATTCTAAGTTCCTGTTCTGTAAGAATACACTGGAAACTAGTAGTTGAAATTGTTGAGACGCTTTCAAAAATGTTCAAAGAAAATGTTCAAAGAAAATGTTCATTTTTTTAAATGTAAATTTAATTGTAACCCCCTTAAATCCCGGGAGTCTACTTAAGGTTTTTTATCCGAAAAATACATATTCTGAATCCGAAATGGCCAAAAGCGGGCAATTTCTAACTTGTCATTAAACTAACCATGACTTCAAAATTTTATGAAGAAAAAGAATGGATGATTTATAACTAACGACGATGAAACGAAATATCACGTGGTGGCTGTACCTGCTGTGGTGGCCCATTATGGCTCATTCTCGGTCCCATTCCTAGCAATGGTGGCCTAACTCCACCATGACCTCCACGAACTGTCTGAAAGTGTTGCACCATGTGACCTCTTGGAGGGGGTGAAATGGCTCTGAAATTCAAAATCGCATCTTTCGTTCATACAGATTTAACGGAAAAATATTTTTGTTTAGAAATATTCTCCAAAAATGTTTTCAAAACATATTCTCCAAAAATGTTTTTAAAAAATATTCTCCAGAAATGTTTTAAAAAAATATTCTCCAGAAATATTTTAAAAAATCATTTAAAAAAATATTTTCATCACTCTAAAATTACCTGCATTGAATATCGGGATATGATGGCAATACTGTTCCCATTCCTCTGGGTAATTCTCGTTTTCGTTCCAATGAAATTGAGAATGGATTATCAATATTTTCAGGATTTAAGAAAGGATTATTTGAATTTTGAGGATTTGTGTAAGGATCAAGTGGATCCGGAGTTCTAAAATCAGCTAGCACTGGATCCAGAATCAGTTTTATGTAATCCACAAGTTCAGCATCAGTCATTGGACAAGATTTTTCAGCAATGCTTTCAGCAATTATGGATCCAACGGCCTCTACTTGTTCTTCGGAGAATTCTCTCATGAATCCACGAATTCGGTGTAAGATGTCAAAGTACTCGTTGTCAAGTTCAAATGGCCGGACACGTACTGAAGCTCCCCCTCCTACTCTTGGGTCCAATGAAACTTCTGAACGGCGGAGAAGATCAAAATCTGGTGGTGGCTCTTCCAATTCAATTGAAACGGGTGTCGCCGTAACTTCCAAGTCAGGGACCGCGGTTTCTGTAACTTCTTTGTTCATCGTTTTTGGCCGAAGACGTTGACATGGTTCAGAATCAAGAAGAGATGTCAGTCCAAATACAGCTTTATTCATACGTTTGAGAACTTCACGAGTGAGGATATTTGCACGAATCTAGAGAATTGATCAAAGTAAATTAATCATCTTACGAAACGTTTCTAAAAATTTTAGTAAACGTTTCTCAAACGCGTTTTCTATTTCAAAGTTTTCAAATTTCAAAGTTTTTCTAAAATTTCTAACCAGAGACATAAACTTGTCACGGCACTGAAACAAAAGTGCTACAAAGTCCTTATCCTCCAATAGATCATAGGATTTCCGCGGTGATACAATTTCCATTGTTTCGGCCTACAAAAATGTGGAAAAAAAATAGACGAAGTTCAAATTATGGTCAACAAAAACTTTTCCTTAAAAATCAATACAAATTGTTCCAAGTTTTTCAAAAACTTTGTTCTAGCTTTTCTAAAAAAGGTTCAGCTTTTTTTAAGTCCAGCTTTTTTTTTTAAGTTCAACTTTTTTTTTTGTTTATGTTACCCGTTTGAAGTAATCTTCTACTTGAGGAGCCAAAATACTCAATTGATCTTCTAAACTATTCATGAGACGCAAGACTTCAAGTAATTCCATTTCAAGATCTAAATCAGCACTACTTCCTGAAGATTTTGGTGGCACTGGAGTAATTCCAGTAAATGTTGCCCAAGTTTTTTGTACCATGTCGGCCGTCACAATTGGTTCTGAAACTGGAGCAATTCCTATTTGGCGTTCATTAATTTTAATTAATTGAAGTCCATTTGTAAAAATTTCAAAAAAAGATTGAATTAAACGCCATTCAATATTTCTGACGACTAACCAGGTGGCAATGGTTCTGGTCCATTGGATCTTCCAGTACTAGAAGCAAGTGACATGGCTCTTGGCATCAAATCATCCTCAAATGGTGTATAAAGTTCTCCAGGTGGCGTTGGCTCAGTCGGGCGAAAAATTACTTCAGGTTGAACGGGCGGTGGCGGTGGAGGAGGTCGAACAGGAATTGCGATAGCTGGAAGATCGAGCACAAGGCGCTGCAGCGCTCCTATGTCCATTCCATGCTTCACACGAATTTCCCCACTGCAAGCACAAAATACGTTCAGCCCTTTGCTTCAAATTGATCCTTAACATTTTCAAATATGAGCGAAAACCCGCAATTTTAAGCAAAAAAAGTCAACAGAGTTCAGAAAAAAACCGTGAAATATTTTCTTGATTTTCAAAAAGACAAGGTTTAAATTTTCCAAATTTTTCAAATTTTTTCTCAATTTTCACTAAAAATTTTGAGCGAAAACCCGCAATTTTAAGCAAAAAAAAGTTCAGAAAAAAACCGTGAAATATTTTCTTGATTTTCAAAAAGACAAGGTTTAAATTTTCCAAATTTTTCAAATTTTTTTTTCTCAATTTTCACTAAAAATTTTAGGTATTCGCTGTCGTTTTGTCCTTAGATTTTTCTAGTTTTTCTTTGAAAAAGGACACATTTCTTTAAAGCGAAAACTTGCAAGTTTTGCACTTAGAATTTTGGCGTTCTATTTTATATCTTACAATTGCAAATTCTATTTCCTAATTTTGTTATTTCAAAATTGCAAGTTTATCCTTAAAATTTCCTATTTTTTTTGTTTCTTACAGTCTGTCAAAATGCAATTGTTCCATCATTTCTTCAGCACGTTTTGCCCATTGAATTTTCCATCCCGGAACATAATCGTAAGTATCAGCGTTATGTCCAGCCAATTCAACTTCGTGATAAGTCCTTTTCCAATACGCCTGCCACTCTCCTTCATACTGAGGATGATCTTCGGGTCGATCACAAAGCAAGTCCCGTAAATCAGAGATCTCTTTATCCAGTCTAAAAATAAATTAAATTGAGATGAATTCGTTATTTAAAAATATTAATTCAAAAAATGAAATTTCAGCTTTGTACTAACGCCTTTTCCTCAGCTTCCATCAATTTCCAACTTTCTTCATGATGTGGCAACCATTTTCCAGCGGCTTGAAGCTTCAACTTTTCCGAAAAGATTGGCGGATGTTTTCGGCTCTTCCGAATACGAACTTTTGGACTTATGCTTCTCGACCGACTGCTAGCACGACGTTTACGGCTAGGACTACGGCTACGACTCCGTCTTGTACGTTCCAAGAACTTGGCCACTTTCTCAGCTGACGTTGAGCGACGCCTAGGGGCAGGAGACATCCGCCTCCTCCTTGGGGATCTTGACCTAGAGCGTGAAGTCGAACGTCTCCTTCGCCGGCTACTCCCGCCTGGAGAAGAGCGACGACGACGATCCAGTGATCTTGACCTTGACCTTCGCTTTCTTGTGGGTGATGATCGTCGATCCGAATCTTGCAAACAAAATATTTAATTAATTGGATTAAAATACGAGTATCAATAATTAAAAATCAATCAAACTGAACCAAAATCTTAATCCTCTTAATTAGGAGGTATTAAGAAAGCGTGTAAGAAAATTTTTAAAAAAATACACGAACTGTGACAAGTGCGAGTGAGAAGGGAGCAAGCCGTTTCTTTGCTCTAGGTAAAACTAAAAGCTAAAAATGGGAAGAAAATATTACGTAAATTAAGCTGAAAAATATAACGCTTTAAGCGTTAAACATTGAAAGCATTTTTTTTCAGTGTTTCAGCGATTTGTGATTATGACACAATAAAATCTCACTTCCGTTTCCCGCTCTTGCGAGGGTTGCCCTATCACTTTTTTCTTCACTTTTTTTCTTGCTCATGCTCTTGTCACGACCTTCCTTGGAGGAGGGTGTAGTCGAACTCGCATTCGATTTTTTACTCGAATCCTCTTTAGGTTTCGATGATGAACTCGAGTCCTTTGTGAGTTTCTTACTCGATTCATCTTTTTTCTTACTCAAGTCCTCTTTAGGTTTTGAACTCGAGTCTGTTGTTTTAGATTTCTTACTTGAATCTTCCTTATGAGAATTCTTGCTAGTACTTGAATGACTTCCATTACGAACTTTTTCACGTGTAGTGTCAGTAGCAGGAGGTCGACCTGAAATAAGTGGGGGAATTCTTGACACGCGTTCAACTGTTTCAGAAGATCGACGTCGTTCAGTTCGTTCGTAGTTTGGCATAATGTTTAACGCTGCAAAAAAGATTAAAAAAAATTAGCGACAAAGGTCTTAATCTTATAATAATCGTAAGCTAAAATATATTCTAGGCTCCAATTTCTTACAAATTTTCTTGAAATTAGTTCGATGATCTTCACTTCTAACGTGAGCTCCCAACTCTCTCTTACTCTTGAGTTTTACTTTGCAAATGGTACAAGTTCCCTACAAGCACAAAAAATACGTTTTAGGAACGTTTCGAAACAATAACAAACAGAAAAACGTGGTTCATTATTAGACACAACTGGAACTGACGCGAACATGAAACATACGATTTGCCAACGTTTACTAAGAGAAACATCACGTTTCAAGATTTACAAGCAAGAAACATATGTTTCAAAACGTAAAGAAATATGTGTTCCAAAACGTACAGAAAGATGCATTTCAAAACGTACAGAAATATACGTTCCAAAACGTAGAAACATCACGTTTTGAAACATACGCAAGCATACGTTTTGAAACATCCAGAAGCATACGTTTTGAAACGTCCAGAAGCATACGTTTTGAAACGTACAGAAGCATACGTTTTGAAACGTACAGAAGCATACGTTTTGAAACTTACAGAAGCAAACGTTTTGAAACGTACAGAAGCAAACGTTTTGAAACGCACAGAAGCATACGTTTCAAAACGTACATAAACACGTTTCATATCGTACATAAACACGTTTCATAACGTACATAAACACGTTTCATAACGTACATAACCACGTTTCATGACGTACGTAAACACGTTTCATTACGTACGTAAACACGTTTCAATACGTACGTAAACACGTTTCAAAACGCATATAAACACGTTTCATTACGTACGTAAACACGTTTCAAAACGCATATAAACACGTTTCAAAACGCATATAAACACGTTTCAAAACGCATATAAACACGTTTCAAAACACACATAACCACTTCAAAACGCATACAAACACGTTTCCAAACGCATATACCCACGTTTCAAAACGCATGAAAAACGTTTCATAACGTACCTAACCACGTTTCATTACGTAAATAAATACGTTTCAAAACGCATATAAACACGTTTCAAAACATATAAACACGTTTCAAAACGCATATAAGCACACGTTTCAAAGCGTACAGAAATATACGTTTCAAAACGTACGTAAACACGCGTTTCAAAACGTACAGAAATTTACGTTTCAAAACGTACAGAAACCCACGTTTCAAAATTAACAGAGTACGTACACAACCATACGTTTCCGCAGGCGCAGAAATATGCACTTTATAACTACAAACGTAAAACATGGAATTACATCGTTGTACATACCGTAAATGCGTTTCGACTATAATTCGTTCCACGTGGGCAGTCCAAAACTTTTTGAAATTTGTCGTCAGCTGAGATTCGAAATGAAGCATCAATAAGAGCAGCACCCTGTAAATAGAACAGAAAAAATCGACCGTGGGCATGTGCTTTTGCCGTTATCAAGAATATTAAAATTAGTAATTACATTTTAGTAATTACTAATTACAATTATTTATACAGCAAAAGCCCTTACAACCACTACCACCCAACCCAACATTGCTTCCCTATTCCAATACCCAGTCACAGAAATTCAAGTCCCTTGCGCAATTACCCAAAAACCTTGTAACTACTAAAAGTACTTAATTTTAGTTAAAATTTTAATTAAACTAAAAATAAAAGAAAAAGTCTTACGCAAAATTCGTCGATAACATCCGGATTATTGAGATAGTCTTGATTAGTTGAAGAAATTTCATTGATTTGACATTGTTCAGCTCCTGGATTACTCACATGTCCAAATGATGACACAGATTCATTACCATCATCCGAAGGAATTGCCATATCATCTGCTTCTGGATTAATTGGTTCACTTAATATTGCTCGAAAAGAAAGTTTATCAATTCCTTGAAGCCACCAAGCCATTTTTTGAATTGTAGTTTCTGCTAATGAAGGTTCCTTTGGAGCTGGAGCACCTGGCTGTTCCAGTGACCTTGTACTGATTGTAGTTGGATATTTAACCAAAACCCCCTTCAACAAGAGGTCACATGCAGCTTTTGCAAGGGGACCAAGAGGAATGTCTTCAGTCTCTGACAAGGGAGCTACAATGGGCTCGGCTACAACCTCATCGTCATCGCTTCCAGCGTCATCATGCATGCCACCAAGGTTATCATTGTCAGTAAATACATCCGCTTCAGCTCGCATCAGAATTCGTTTTTCAAGGTCTTTGGCCATTTGAAGTCGAGCCGCTTCGTCCCTATTGGCAGGTTCACTGACTGTCATGTTCGATTCCACGGCACCCGAGGAACCAAAGCCAAATCCCCCAGATCCATCCCCCAGGGACTGGGTATTTGCTCCAGTAAATTGGTAACCTTTTTTGTGTTGACCATAACTATTGGGAACAAATCTTCGTCCTGAATCATAATGTCTTCGTTCTTGTTGTCTTATCAAGCTGAGCGGTGTGGTGGTAGATACTTTGTCAAATGGGTTAGGACGGTCCCGATAACGTCCAATTTCTAATTCTGATTCACGTACAGGTGCGGCGGCGCTGTTGTTTGCTTTAGGAATTCTGAAAAAAAAAACAATGGTTAACTTCTTTGGGTTATCAGGTTGGAAGGTTGTGATTTTGTTTGAGAAATTCTGTTATTAGTAGGTTAACTTGACCAATGGTTAACTTTAAGGGTTAATTAGTCTGGATTAGGTTAGAGTGAGGTTTTAGGAGGGTTAAGGTAGGGTGAGGTGTTAGGAGGGTTAGGGTAGGGTGAGGTGTTAGGAGGGAATGGGATAGGGTGAGGTTAGGTTTCGGGAGGGTTAGGTTAGGGTGAGGTTTTAAGGTTACGGTTTAAAGTTACGGTTAAGGTTTAAGGTACGTTACGGTGGTTTTCTTAAGGTAAAATTTTAGGTTACGGTGAGGTTTGAATGTAAGGTTTTTGTTTAGTGTGAGGTTTTAGGTTAGGGTGAGGTTTTAAGGTAAGGTTTTAGATAAGGTTTTAGGTTAGGGTGAGGGCTTGAGGAAGGTTTCAGGTTTGGTTAGGTGTGATGTGAGGTTTCGGTTTTAGGGTCTTGGTTTTAGGTTAGGTTGGCGTGACGTTTTACGGTTAGGTTTTACGGTTAGGTTTTACGTTAGGTTACAATTAGGTTTGAACCTTACTTGAATTGAGCTTCTTTTTCCGCTGCCGCTTTTTGCTTAGCTTGTGCAATTGCATCATCCAAAAGACTTTGTTGTTAGGTTACAATTAGGTTTGAACCTTACTTGAATTGAGCTTCTTTTTCCGCTGCCGCTTTTTGCTTAGCTTGTGCAATTGCATCATCCAAAAGAGTTTGTACTTTCTTAGCATTTTCTTCACTTCCAGGATTAAAGACTCGGTGCCGTTTTCCTTCTTTCTTGACCTCTGGTTTCGGCTCTTCCATTTTGGGTCTTCGAATAATACGTTCCGGTTCCTTTTCTTTACTTGCATGACCTCCCTGACCTGCTGTTCTTGGTTTTTCAAACGGGAGAATCCTAGCTCCCGTGGCACTAAATTCCCCATGTGGTTTCGGCTTATGAGAATCTTTGTTCGCTTTTTTTCCAGAACTTTGTTTGCTTTTTTTCAAGCTAACATCCGAATCGGAATCATCCGAAAGTACCCGAATCTTCTTTCGTTTTGAATCATCTTTGGTACTTGATTTTGAATCAGAATATTTTCGCTTATTACTTGAATTACCTACATCAGTCTTATCATACTCAAAGGCCGTGGCTGGTCTTGGTCTTGGAACAAGGCGAATTCTTCCAGCCTTATTATTAACTTGGGTTTGTCTCTTCAAATCTAATACTTCAACAACTTCCAATCTCCTTCTTTTGAGCTTCATATGCTTCGAGATAGGCATAATTGTATCAATTTTTATTACCGTCACGGTGGTATCCAGTAACCCATATTTCTTACGAAGTTTTAGGAACTGCGGATGTCTTGGAGGAGGTTTATAGACTTCAGCCTTTGCTTTCTCTTGTTCCTTCAATCGTTTCTTTAATTCTCGTTCCTCACGATGACGTTCTCGACCTTCACGGTCTCGGTCTTTGTCCCGGTCTTTGTCCTTGTGCTTATCTTTCTTCTTATGATGATGATGAGATTCACCGGGTTCCATCTTGACCTCGGCCTTGATTTCAACTGGAGGTAAATTCTTATTCTGTGCGTTACTGTGTGATGGAACATCAGGAGCAAACAAAGGCGGTAACTCTTGAGTAGCGTGTGATGACATATTGTTTGGTTTAATGTCAACGTTATTCTGGACTGGGACACTTGGTTCTTCTGTTAGTGTAACTGGTTTTGGTCGTAGATCGCCACCACTTCCATCATGACAAACTGTAATACCACCTTCGGCTTCGATTATTGTAAGAGATTGTTGAATAGAATTTGTTTGGTCATTATCAGCTGCCTTATCAGTTGCCATGGCGCCCTCGTCGTCACTACCAAGATCCACGATTTCAATAGATTGGGCCGATGGTGATGGTACAGTGGGTGAAGGTTCTGGTATCGTTGAATTCAAAAAGAGTGGTTCTGTGCCAGTGGGCGATGGTACGGGATCATCAGTGACACATTTTTCTGGATCTTGAACAATGTTTTCAACAATGTCTTCTTGATTTTCGATTTCTGTACCCGCA
>JABASL010000939.1:0-13034 GCA_019775825.1 Neanura muscorum | reverse complement strand
TTAACTTTTGAAATTACCAAATGTCACCATCTTTAATAAGTTTCGAGTTGGGTGCACCTGCGTGACAGAAATAGTAAAGTTAGTCAGAACTGACTAACAAATCCTCCATTGTTCCTGAGATGGCAAACACACAGGAGACCATATTAAGTGCTTTTACTATAGTTACCTGCGTGACCATAGTGAAGAACCGCTCCATTTTCTCCGGATGCGCAGATGCAAGTATAGGATACCTGGCGACATCCTCCATTGTAATAGCAGTAATTAATGAAGATTGATTCGCATTGGTATTCGTACATTCCTGGACGGATCTTTCGCATTACTTCCATATGAGCTTTGGATGAAATTTCATTCGTGTATCGAAGTACATCCAATTCCATTTCAGTCTTAATGACACGGCACTCGGAAATTTCATGGTGAAGGAATGAATTATCAACCGTGAATCTGGTAAAAAAAATTATTGAATTCCGAACTTAAATTAATTGATTTAACAAAATAATGGTCATTTTCCACGATATAAGACAAACACTGACTTTTCGATTCCATCAAACTTGGCTTCCAAAGATGTCTTGCCGCTGTCAGAGTTTGTTCCTTTCTGAAATAAAAATGTCAAACGCCAAAACATGTTTGTATAATTAAAATGCTTAATTGAAAGTTCCATGAGTTGGACCTTGACACTAACACATATTCGCTTACCAGCGTAAGCACTGGGCTTGGGTTAATCTCACTTAATTTCTTGCTTAGCTACAAATACAAATTTAAATCTGATTTTATGATTATCTGTTATCTTTTGTTATGCACTTCAAGTTACATCATCCACAAAATGCACTTCGTCTACTTCATATCGCTTTTGGTAGTCTTCCAATTTAGGAATGGTTCCAAACCAAACTGCAAATTCGTCTGGCAAGCGTGGAACGAATAAATATGATCGTCCATCCTTTACTCGAATTCCGCCGTAGCAATCCGGCTCAAGTACACCAAAGGCCCAGTGAAAGAATGACTCCTATTAAAATTCAATACAATTTAAAATTGAATAAAAACGAAAATTTAAAGTAGCTGTAAGATGAGTGGTTACTCATCTTAACCCCCTGTACTGAAGCGTTAAGAAATCTGACCTGACGAAAAACTGGACCAACGTCCGAGCAATGACGAGTCTCTTCGGCTCCATCCTGCAAAAGCACAAAGGCACCGCTCGTATCAGCCTTAGTCCGGGTAGTGGATCGTAGTCTCTCGACCAATCGCTTTCGATTCAACGAAAAGAGAGCAGCTGGCACTGCCAATGTTTGTTCTCCCAGGGAGTAGTAGGCAGAGCTGAAATTAACAGAAACCCAATTCTAATTAATTATGACACAATGACATTACCCGAGAAAAAATGTGTATAGTGTATGTCAACAGTAAATACGGTTACCGGAGTCCGGAAGACATTTTTCGAAGGCAGAGTGTCAAGGGAAGAGCCAGGACTAAAGTGTTGAATAACTTTGAAAAACACGACTACTAATGGGTGTGTCTCAAAGCTAGTGGATGACAACTGTAATCGAAAACAAATCAAACAATGGTTAGATTACAACGTACTCAAGGCTGGAATCTTTATCAGTCAAAGTGTAACCAAACTCTAAAGTCAGCCTTTAACAGTAAATTATTCGTGTCATACCGACTTATGAACAATTTGAATAAATATCCATACCAAATTCCGCAGCACAGCAGTGCTGTCGTGTTACCGTTAATTCTGCTTGTAGCTATCAATTATTGTGAATTGGAACAATTTAATGTATTAATACGGTTGACGGTGTGTGACAGATGTCAATTAACTGAGAATAAAAGGTTTACCCTATGTCGCCTAGCTTAAGCCGACGTGTCAAGAATTCGGGTCACACAGGCAAAGACAGAACAATAGTGATCATTCACAGGTCACAGGTCACGGCACTGGTCAACAATGCAGATAAATAACAAAATCTATTTTTGTAACATTGTATGCAAAGCGAAAAGAAAAGAAAAACATCCAAAGTACCGTCACCGTCAGCTGATTACTGTTTATAAAATTTATTCCCGCCAGGCCAGATAATTCTAGCATCCTTTCCAGCTTTTCCTTAAAAAATTTATTAGTCATGGATTTTGATTGTTAATTGAGCACAGAATTAATTAAAATTGCAAAGTTTTATTATTTAATAGTGTTAGACACAAGAAATAAAAATTCCAAAGCGAGAAACGAGCGTTTTCTCCTTTATAGTTTTGTTTTTTGTTTCAATTAATTTCTTTTTAAGGTAACAATTAAATTAACGAGTGAGATTTGTGGTGATAATTAATTGCCTCTCTAATTAATTGTTTATCAATAAAGTGTGAATGGAAAGTAAAGATTGTGTAAATAACTGCGTCGATGTCTCTGCACCAAAAGGAAAGTGTCTCAAAGAGAAATCAGGAGCTAAGTAATAATAATTACTCTTAATTGAAATGATGCAACAGAGTTCCCTTATGTTACTTGGGTGTGGCCAACAATGGGATTTCCATTGTTTTCCTATCAGATGGGTTGAATAATCACAATTAATTGTTGTCTTTCTTTGTTTACACCTTCATCAGAACAATTCCAATTAAACTAGCTAACTTAACTACGTGACAAGAATCATGTAACCAAATTTTCAACTCATCATTTCCATCCATCGCATCTCTGAAACTCGAAACCAAAACAGTAAATTGTGTAATTTAAACCCAGACTTAACCAACTTAGCTCCCAGTTAACACTTTTAAGGATTTCGACCAATTTCGATGCACAACCAATTGTTCTGATCAATTGGTTACTCAACAATGAGAGCTTTCTAAACCTGTAAGGGCTCCTCAATCTCTGCTCGATTTTTATTTACACTGAGCTTCTAGTAACAATCGAAGTATCAATGATGATTAAAAATTAACAAGTTTTAGGAGATTTAGAAAATTGTCAACAATTTAAAATTTTCGTCAGATGAAATTGCAATGGCCGAGTTTTCAAGTATACGCAGGTGCTTATGCACAGGGAAATCGACCAGTACAGGTGTATTTGCGATCTTCCACCATTGATCTTGATCCCCCAAGTCAGGGTCTGAATGAACCTTATTGCGGAATTTTCATTGAAAAATTTTCTTGGAAGGATTCGAAACGGTGCGCGCGGTGCTGGTGGGTTTCAAAACAAAAGTCCATTGTTGTAAAATGGTTTGGAATGGTTTATTGCCTTATTTCCAAATATTTTGTTATGGTTTCCTTGGCCCAGGAATTCGAATCCGGCTTTCTTTCCCAATGACCTGTGACCCTGAATAACTTTTCCTTGAAAAGGGCTACCCAAGGAAAATGGTTGTTTTCAAGAAAAGGCCGCCACCCCTCCTCTCCCAACCCGTTTCGATGGTTCTGTTTACCTGGAATCCATTTTAAATTCCAAATCCAGGAATGAACACAAGGCTTTTCAGACCCTTTTAAGGACAGTTCCGTGTCAATGGACCAAAAATAAACAGAAATAGAAATAACTGGAGGTATTAAGAAAAATAGTTATTGCTTTGTGTTCTATAAATACAAACTATGCTTATAACAATTAAAATAATTTTTATGATAAACAAAATTTAAGCCAAAATCGCTAATTATTGGTATTCACAATTAAAATTCACTTCCGTTTTTTTTTCGCCACGTTTACGTCCTGGAAACATGTCAGACGGTGCTGGATGTTCAACAAATAATTTGACGCCGTACACAATTTTTTAATTTTTTTTTAAAACGTAATTTTCTTGTCGAATTTTGGAAATGCAGCTTACCGTGACATGGCCAATCTGCCACAACATCATCGATTTGATTTCAACAGTTACAGTGCCTACGGCCAGAGTGGCTACACCCACGGTGGGGTACCCAAACCCCCTCAACATGTCCTCTTTGACCTTCCGCTCTATCGTCAGGTCAGGGCTATCCAGGCGAATGCGCATAGATTTGGAAACCGTCACTTTGCTCTCAAAGGTGAGGTCAAGCGGGACGAATGGAACCAAGCAATAGATTCTTGGATTCATCGACCTCCAAATGCTGTTTACCCACCTCTTCCTGATGGATATTCCTACGTTAAGGACTACAGCGTGTTTTTGCGTGGAAAGCGTAACCGGTTTCAGCGTCGAGATGGTTTCTACGAGTGCACTTGGCCACGAACAGGGTTCCATGACCTTTATGTTATGTCACTTTGGGCCAACACTGATGAAAGAATTCTTATAATCGAGGAAACTGAATTGAATAACAAGGTAGAAGAATGGGCTTCAATTTGTGCCGCAATGGAACACAAGTACGCTGAACTCTGACCTCTGCAGGCCAAACAGGGTTCACCTGTAATTACTGAATTATTTTAACTTTTACAGCACAACATACATTGTCTGTGAGCCTGCGCAAATGGGAAGAAGACTCCATCGTTATACAATCGTGGCCAATTTTATACATCGTCTCGTCGTAAAAACTTGCCTCTGGACTTGGGCCATCTCCTGGTTCTGGCCACATAAAAGATGGTGGTTCTGGCCACCATTTTTGTACGCCACACTCGGTTTCTTTATTTACCAGGATATTACCAAAGACGCTGCTTGTAATTATCAAGTAAGGTCAAAATGGTATCGAATGTCAAAGGTCAGATTGAATCCTCCTGCTTTGGTGTTTTAAGGTAGTGGAAGACCCGTACCTGATTTCCAGATTTCCGCTCTACCGGTTACGATCCATGGATGCAAAAATTCTGCGTCACCAATCCCATGTCAACCGCTACTTTTGGCAAAAAATCATCTTTGCGCTGACGACCCTCCGAGTCCTGTACTTGACATTATTTCCAGCTCCTCCTTGTATTTGTGACTGGAAGGTAGCATCCACAATGTGACCTTTTTGAACAATCCCTCCGATTTGACCTTTTTGTAGAATTCCTTCCATTTACATCGACTGTCACAGCGTACCTACACGGGGTAATCAGTTTTGTGTAAAATCTGGTTTTGTTTGGTATAATAAACTCGAATGTACCTTTGGCATTTGAAATGTTAATTTCTGTAATTTTAACTGTGAAAAATATGTTTTCCGTTTAGGGTGGGGTGTTTACAAAGGTATAAAATCATCTATCTCGGCAGCGAGAAAAGCTAAAATTGTTTTAATTCAAAAATCCAAAACGCTGCTCATCCAGATCAAAACAAAGGTCAAGTCATATTGGGAAACCCTAACGTGAATTGCTCCACCTGTGCGACGTGAACGCCAAGCCCAATTTGCAAGTTAATTTCTAATGTTGCTGGGTCACGTGTGGGTGCTGTTAAATTATAGCATTTATTGAGGTTGGGAGACTGACAAAGGACAAAACTGGCCCAAATGTAGTTCATCCTGGCATCAATTCTCCGCCTCCACGAAAAAGGGGTCAATGAATGAAGTGAGGTCACCTGAAGTGTGGCAGAAGTAAACAACAAATCCTTTGAGCAGAAGAACTCCTTCTTCTTGTCAAATTCTGCGAGCCATGACGAGGCTGGATGACGAATTTAGATCTTTTGCAAACTCGACGGAGGAGGCGTCATCATCAAAACATGTTTTCGCACAAAGGAATTGCCAAAACATTTCTGACATTTCTTTGTTCTCTTCTGTGTCTCAGGTCAGGATGAATCAGGGATTTAGAATTTAAATTCGCCGACTCCAAACAGGAAGTACGAAGCCCACTTCCAAAATGTCTGACACTAATGACTAATTTAACTTTTAGAGTGCTAATTAGTCTTTTTAATTAATGTTTTGTCACCCAGAAAAAATGTTTCCATTTAAAAAAAAACATGGCCGCAAAGTCTTGGCTGGCGCAAGCGTAGAAACGTATCTCTGTGCATGACGGGAGGGGCTAAGCTTTTAAATGATTTTTAGCGCGAACATGTTCAATTCAAAATTAATTCGAATGGAAATGATCAATACAACAGTCAGTCGAATTCAGTAATTGTTTTTTTAGCACACAATTATCAGTCATAATTAAAAGTCAATCACCAATTAAATCAGCATTCTCGGAAGTAAGTTTAAAGTTCGTGTGATCTGCTCCTCACCATTTTCTGACCTCTGACCTGAGTCTCATCCGGCCATAGGAAGGGTAAGGGTTGCAGGTTTGTCTTAATCTAATCATCAGACACAGATCAGAGTACCATACCAGTCATGTGAATATTTTAAGCTTACTGCAAATTGATAATAATTCGGTTTGTTTATTCTAGATTTAACGAAAAGGGAACAAATCTTGCAGCGCAGGGACTTTGAATGGATCTATGATCTCATCAAATTAGCTATTCCTACGCGAGTACTGGCGGCGTATTCACTTGTGTGGAATTTTTTGGCAATCAAGAGGAAACCTTGGTGGTGGCAAAGGGAGTTCAACGTTCTGGTCGTGATCTCTTCACTCTTGTATACTTTGTTTACAAACAATTATTATTGCAAATTAAGAACGTAGAAGGAAAGCAGGAGAGGATTTGGACCTGAATTGGGTGGGAAGTCAATTCAACTTTTTAAGAAAAACAACGGTAAGAAGAAGCAGTTGTTGAATTTTGAATTAGTTATTATTCTTCCGTGTTTCTCTTCTTACATCTTATTACAGGTAACAAAAGAGAGGTAACCCCAACAGGAGGGTAGGAGGGTTGCTGAACTCAACTGATTGCAAGCATCTCGATTAACAATTGAAAATTAAGGAGGAAGACATTTTAAAGGTTCCTTATGTACAAAATAACTAACTAATCATTCTCTCTCCACGTGAAACTGTTGTTATTTGGGCAGTTTAGTCTTTTGTGGACTTGCTCCGAGCTGAACTGAATGAGCTAAACAGTTAAGTTCACTTTTAGTTCATCCCCCTCCCTCGTCAATCCACCATTTCGTCCTCATTTTCTAAGAATGAATTACCCAGAAGAGTCCATTCTGTGTACTGACTTATCGATACTTCTCTCATCAACAACAACACCAAAAACGTCAACAATACGTATACCTTAAAGTGGGAGGTGGAGAGTACATTGCAGTTCATACCAACTAAAACTCGTCTTCTCTTTTTTTTTCTACAGGAGACGGAAGTAAACAAAACAAATTGGGATTACAAAGTCCTTATGAATCGTCATCTTTCCATACATCCACGTCTTCTTTCCACGGAATTCTAATCTTCATGACTAAAGTTACAATCTGATTCATTACTTCATCTCAGGTAAGTTGTTTGGTTTAAATTTCAAGCAAATACCAAACTACAATTTCCTTTAGTTGAAGGATCAGGTCAAGTGACATTATGTTCACTTTTACGCTACTATTCCATCGTTTTTCGTATACATTCGGCTCATCACCGAACAGCCTGGGGCTAGTCGCTAGTCGACTGTTGTTAGAGCATGTAATAGTCACCGACGACAGGGACTACAATGGCAACTATCCGTCGACATATTGTCGTCGTCCAGTTCCAGTGTTTCCCTGGGAATTCATGGGCGCTGATTCTAGTTTTATTTAAAATTCCAGAGCGATTTGGACAACAAAGGAGACCATAAAGCAGGTGATATACAAGGAAAGTACTGACTTTGATTCAAAGTCCATCCCTGATCATCCTAGGCTACGAAAACGAAGCGTATTGATCATACGCCTCCTCATTTCAAATCGACATAGTCAACAAATAACAAAACAATTACAATGGAAAATTCCTTCATGCTTGACTGATCCTGCCGCCGGTGGGCAAAGGCCTCTTTTTCTTGTTATGACTGAGGGACCATCCACCGTGTCCGTCTTCTAAAGTGGTAAGGCTAGGTTAACCATCTGGTAAATGCTTAAAATTTTTTGGCTATCTCTAAATCCTTTGTCTCTCTACAGTATTGTCTGGGGTTTGAATTCCTACTATCCTGTGGTAACCAACGATTCATCAAGTCTTAGGCATTAGGACTCAACTTGTATATGTTCATTTCAAAACAAATGCACATGGGTGAGTACTCCTTCCACTTACTAGAAAGTGCTATTAGGTTAGACGGTTATACCCATTGACAATAATACTTAACAAGTATTGACTCCCTTCTATTTCTGCGATGAATCCATACAGGTACTGGAATAAACTCCGCCTCTTCTCCCCATCGTCCCCAGAGGGATACACGATACTGAGTATACCAACAGCTCCTGCCACGGTGCTTCCACCGCTACTGTGACCACCCCCATTGATTTCTTGCTCAACTTTACTACTCTTCTGTAGTACTCACCTTCCCAAACAAAGACGAGTCAGTACAGTTTGAGCTGTTGAAGTCGTATCATCATTATTCCGGGCGCTTCAAGTCCATTTCCAAATGTTTATCATCTCCACATCCTCAAAAACAATCTGACATAACACATTAATTATTATCTCTCTTCTAACAACAACAACACAACTCTTCCAACTCATCCACTTCATAGTCGCAACATATCTGCTCCAAGATTCAACAGTTCAGTGCAGTTAAACTTAAAGACAACTAAACTATAAACACTAAATAAGTGTCGTTTTACTTTTGGAAGTGCTATCGACTAAGTCACTTAGTCGAACAAACACAGTCACACAATTGGGTAAGTAAGCCATTTGATATTTTAAATGCTGATACGATACTAACTTACGTAAGTTAAAGAGGTCTTGAGATCTGTACTGTCGCCCGGCCCAGCCATTGCGCAAGGTCATGAATGTGACCTCCAAAAAGGAGACAGGACGGTTCAAGGACAACTGGAGGAGGAAAGTTTCAAAAGGAAACTTTATTGATCACGTTTCTTCCATCCAACTCCCTTTCGCTTCGCTCTCACTTTCCTGTTCTTGCCTATGGGTCCAGCTCCCCGAAATATACCGACATTACATCCATTCATTCCCATAACTATGTCAAGAATTCCATGTTGAAGTGAATTTATTAATTTTTGCTTGACATTTAGATGAGTTGAATCAAATTAATTAGTTATGTCAGACTCAGACATGAAGTAAGCATAGGTAAATTTTGGATATCAATGATCCATATCGAAATGTATCAACCGTGATTAGGGTTTTAATGTTGACTCGCTTTGGAATTACGAACGAACCAATACATTTCGCGATGTCGCGAATTAAGGCTTGACGTGTTACGGAATGTCGCTCCTCCTGGTTGTGATGCTTGTGAAATTTGATTGGTCCACTACCTTGCGTAATTCCTCCTTGAATAGGAGGCCATAAAACATTGCTCTGAGGAACTTACCTTGGGATTTGACTCACTGGCATGACGAGAGTCAGTGTCAGGGTCAAGGATTCTGTGGGACTCAGTTGGAACAATCTTACCTACCACACTTGCATTAATTAATTAACCTAGACCTTGAATTTCTTCTTAGTGTTTTTCCTGTATACAATTACTTAAATATTTCACACGTATCAACGCATAGAAGTATTACGCAGTAAGGTTCTTAAAGTTTTCGACAGTGGGCAATTTAGTAGTTTTGAACGAAAGTACATATTGCAACTGCGACGTTTGAGTCTACACGAGGCTTGTCTACTTTATTTCTAGACTGGGTAGGGAAGTGGCTCCAGTTGGTAAGCATAACTGCTAACCCTCATTCTATTTTAGATGACTAATCTAACTATATTTCTAGAACTGAGAACAAAAACACAAGTTTTATTCCCAGGCAGCCCTTCGTTTACAAATACGTAGGGCTTGAGCTTTGGAATAAGCCGGAAGCAATTTTTAATTAAGCCGTTCCAAGCTTTTCTTGAAATTTGGAATTTCTAGTTTGGAAGTTGTAGTTTTGAATGGAGTGATTTAAATTTTCCAGTTCATTTGGCATTGAACGGCAAACAAGGGCAGAAGCCATTGCCTTCAGGAATTTTGAAAGATTGCAGATGGCTGATAGCCTTCTCTGCGTGGGAAATTTGATGCTTTATATGGCTATTGGCAGCTGTAGTAGACAGAGCTACTATAATTTGCACAAGAATTAAAATTAGGCCATAGAAGAATTAGCAAGGATGAAAGTGTAGAATTTACTTCCTAATTCCTTTATTTCCTATTCTCACAAATTAACAAAACAAGAGACTTCCTCTAGTGAAGTCTTTTGTTTTTCCATGACTGCTTCCAAGCTGTTGCTTCATTTATTGTTATTTTTTGGTCAATCTTCACCTTGAATTCCACTTGGGAGCTCATGACCTCTCTGTCTTTGTATTCCACAAGTTACAACGCGTTTTTTTTTGTTTACATTTTTACATCCCTTCGTTTTTCTTTTGTTTTCTTTCCTTACATGGAATTCCGTCTGTCGGCTGCTTACCACCCTCGGGCAAATTCATAAGCAAAAAAAGCTAGTACATGTAGGATCAAATAAATGTTTCCGGCGGTTGCTGCTGTAATTTAAAACGTTCGTTAAAACGTTTGAAACGTTCGCGCTTTCACGTTACCTCCTGGGTTCCAAACGGCGACGACGCATAGCCCACTAGGCCATGCGCATAACTTTAGAATAACCACTGTAGTTGTGCAAGTTTAATGCTAAGGATCTTTAGCGCAAGGATATTGATGCACAGGAAACTTACTCCAAACTGTTCGTTATTTTGAATCCATTTGAATTCACAATTTTGTTGACATTGGAATTCTTTTTAGGATTTTGTTTATGGGAGTTTGCATAAATATGTTTTGCAACATCAGCAGACATGGATTACTCATGTGTTTTGTTTGTTTTTGAAAAAAAAATTGGTCTATTTATGTAGGTTGAAAACAAAATTATAACTTGAAATCGACATTTGAATTTGGTCGGCCATTTTGTTTGACCATACGGCCAACGTGGACGCATCGAGTTGCAGCTGCTCCTCTACGAGTGTTGTCCTTGTCTCGTGCGTTGAAAAACTTGAGCAAGGAACTACCTTAAGAAATGAAGGGGCCATTGAAGCTTCCGCTCCTTTTTTAAAGTACCCTGAACAAAAGTCTAAGAAAGGATGTCGATCTCACTATAATTTTAAAGGCCATGGAATTTTTTGTTTGGCCCATCCATCTGCTCCCCACTCTTTGGAAACGCAGAAGGGGCAGAGCAAAACGTTTTGGCCCGAGCCCCAAATTTTTTTCCTCCTAACGTCTCCTGGTAGATCTCATGACTTGTTTCTTACATCAGAATTTGTGAACAGTCTGATGAGTGTGTGAACCATTTTCTAACTTTTTCTTCTTTTCTTTTCTTTACAGAACAAAGAATCAAACTAGCGTCAGTTGTGAAGTTCAAAATATGCCTGGGAAGAAGGATCCAGAGTACTTCCCGCTCAACCTAAACGTAAACCTTTACGAATTTGAGCCCAGCTTCTCTTGTCACGGAAAATACGAGTCCCTAGGAGACGGTGACAACGACGGAATGAGTACAGACGATGAGGATATGCGGACCGTAGCTGAAGTATTGCGCAGTCGTAGTGGCTCTAACAATGCGAGACCCAGGCGGATTCGTAATGTCAGTCTCAACATGACACAGAATAGTGACGATGAAGGGGAGGAAGGTGACTCAATGCAATCAAGTTCAGATTTAGATCTCGATGGAACAGAAACAGAGACTGAGGAGGATGAAGAAAAAGTTGACATGATGGATACTCTTGTTCTAAGTATCCGCGAAAAACTAAGAATGGATCCTAAGTTTAGTCCAAGTAGTTTATGGTCTGGTCCTGCCGAAAGTACACCACCCTCAACCCCATATGACCCCTCAACCTCATCTCAATGTCAAAGTTCACTGTCACATCTCCGCAGGCGGAGAATCCATCACCCTTATCCCAATTCCAAGTCTAGGAATCCATTGGTCACAGTCCAGAAAAAAGGAAATAAACACCAGCAAAGCTATTGGTCTGGACGTCGGAGTAGCAGTGGGAGTGGTAAATCCAGTTCTGCACATGGTGAATCCCCTTATGAACTGCTTCAAGAACTTTTGCAGTCGGGCAGTTTAATCAAGGAAGCCGTCCGAAGACTCTCAAATAATCAGAGACGAGCAAGTCCTCAACCGACAGTTTCCAGTTCTCTAACAATTAGTCCACCCACTTCTAGATTTAGTCTCCGACCCTCTATTCCCACAATGACAGAAGAAGACATTTCAATTTTACCGCTCTCTGCGAATTAATAATTTAAAAAATCCTGAGCGGCCAAGTCACTACAAAATCCAAATATGGAAGCCAGACGCTTAATTTTTATATTCACGAAATTCAAGCTTATCTTTAAAGTTCTCACACTGCTTGTTTACATTTTGTCAAATTGCGGTGGAACATTTCTAAATCATTGCACAATTTTGTCCACGTACACTTAAAACACGCCGTTTAATAGTTAGAGCAGTTATGAAAATGTCTTCACTATGATTATAATCCTGTTATAACCCATTTCGCTCTTTTTCCTCCGCAAGACGCTTAATTTTTTTTTTGTTATTTAGATGTAAATAGTTAAGTAAAATTAGGTGTTATATACAAAGTTAGAGACTTAAATGAAATTGTAGAGCATGTTGCTCTCCTGTTTTTGTACTCGTTCAAGAATCACGATCGTTTTTCTTCTCATTTGTTGTAAATAATAGGTCAAGTTAAGTCAAAAGGTCGAGTAGAGGTATTAGGGTTGAGTCATATTGTAAAAACCATCTCCTTAATGTAAATTATAATTAGCTAGTCTTGTGTCTAATTATTATTAGTTGTTGAATAATTTAGAGAGGTAAAATGGTGTTTTTAGTATTTAAGCAGGGAAGTTATTTGGGGGAAGGCGTGTGAAGGAATTAAAAAAAAAAGAAAATGAGGATGACATGAAACAAAATAAAATCAAAATATTCAAAATAATTCTATTATGATTTTTTCCTGGAAAATATTTTCATTGTTATTCTCCACGTGTAGATGTTATTTAATATTAACATTACGTGACCATCAATTACGCCTGCTCCACTTTTACATTGATTCGATCCAGATCCAGATGACAGATTTTTCCGAAGCCACATTTTTTCCTAACCTAAACCTCTAAAATCTCAATTTAAATTCAAAATTTTGAACAAATTTCATGGGAGCTGATGAAATTTTGAACAAATTTCATGGGAGCTGATGAAATTTTGAACAAATTTCATGGGAGCTGATGAAATTTTGAACAAATTTCATGGGAGCT
>JABASL010000938.1:0-13036 GCA_019775825.1 Neanura muscorum | reverse complement strand
ACGGCCAACAATTCAAACTGTGGATTCAATTCTTTCAACTTGAACAACGTTATGGTGAAACAAATTCCACTCGGAAGTGTCTCGAGAAAGCCATGAGTGTAATGACCGATGGACTTGATACAGTAGCCGAGTTATGGCTCAACTTTGAACGTGATTTTGGGGATTTGAAGTCAATGAAACACGCAGAGGATAAAATTTCAGAATTCCTGGGCAAGAAATACGCGGCTGACCTTGAAGCAACCAAGGCTGGAAAAAATAAAGCTTTTCAGAAATTTCAGAAAGGAAAAGGGAAGAGATCATGGAAGGACAACGAGACCGAAGACCAACATGACGGACCCAAAAACCCGAAGAATCGAAAATTTAATAAGCCAAGGGCCCCCAAGAGTTCTGAAGGCCAAGACGGTAGTACTGACCAGCCATCCTCCTCCGCTGCGTCCAACTCACACGAGCGCCCGCCGCCATTTGAGAAGAAAACGCAGCGACGTCCACCAAAATCATTCGTTCCACGATCTCTTCAAATTCAGCAAAATACTTCTGCAAAGTCTCAGCAGTCACCGATAGAAGCAACTGTGAGTGTTTCAGCCGCCTCTACCTCGGATTCCTCAGAATTCAAGAAACCAATGAGTAATGCTGATTTTAGAAATTTATTTAAAAAACCTCTTTAAAGAAGACGGTGATTTCAAAAAATTTAAAAACCCACGCGGTTGATTTTCAACTAAAACGTTTTGCAGCGTTGTATTAGGTTTAGGTTAACGTTGATACAGCGCTAATACTAACAAGGTGATAAGGTTAATTACAATCCGGTTGAGATATCATACCGAAAACGTAAGTTATATTAGTGAGTATTATTTAATACCTGTATTAAATATTAGGATGCAATTTTTGACTTTTCCTAAACTAGTATTCTTGACTTGAGAAAGATACGGAAGGAAGAAAATCAGCGATTTCGAGAGGTAAATATGGCACACGCCGAAACAGTACGTCAAAATGCTGGCTCGATATTTCTTATCATTTGTCAAAAGAATTGTTAATCGCTGGTCCGTTTACAATTCGTCATTGAAGCGATCCATGAAATGGAGATGATCTCCATAATCTGTGGCTTCGCTCCCAACAAAAACATCGTGATGGTCCAGGATTTCATCATAACTAAGAGACATACTATGATCGTCATCTGACGCTGCAAAAAGATGTGAAACTTCATCTTCAGCGATTTCCCTGCACGAAAAAAAAATACCAATAAGGTCCTTGAATAAGGCATTCTCTAATTTTATCTTTAATTTTTTAAACTTTTCTTACTCATTGCTAGGCAATATCCAGGACAATATTTCCGGACGACTGAGTAGCCCATCCCCGTCCTTGTCATGTTCCATGTCAAACTTGGATTTTTCCTCCATTAGCCATTCTTGAGTCTTGTCCTTACCACGGTCACCAATGTATTCCTTAAAATCAATTTCACCATCACCGTTTGTATCCTTCTCGTGAAGTGTCTGATTGAGAACTATTGGAAGCATGTCGGGATCTTCTTCGGGATGTGTAAAGGGCAAATACTCCTTGATGTCCAAGTAACCGTCATTGTTTTTGTCAGCTCCAAGAAACAGGGCTTTGTCATCGGCCAGCATCTGCGGAAAACAAGTTTAAAATCTTTGCTTCCATAATCAATTCCTCCATGAACACAGTTTTCGAACCTTGGCTTCTTCCAGACTTTCCATAGGAATAGCCGTATCATCCGCGTCTACGCCAAACGTTTCTTCAACATACTCCTTCCAGGATACCCGTCCATCATCATTTTCGTCAGCCTCTTCAAAACGTTCCTTGGATTCTTCTTCCGACAACATTCTAAAATCAGATCACAAAATGTAATATCACCAAGTCAAAGCTTGCAAGATTGCAGGAGATCGAGTTTGGTCTTACGTGAACGATCTCATAATCCATGCCTTCAGCTCCGGCTTTTCAATGATTCCATTTTTATCCAAATCCATTTTCTCAACTAAGATCCTCAGTCTTCGTTTAGCTTCCTCTGGAGGTAAATTATCAAATTCTTGGGCCTCCTTCGTACTGCCAATGATCGATTCATGATCAAATTCTGTATTGTGACTGTGGTCGTGATCATTGCCATTTGACTTGCCATGTGAGGCACTTCGCGGTGAGAAAGCTCCGTCTTCTTCTCGTTCTCGACCCGCACTGTGTCTGTGCGAATGACCTGTGGTTGCACTTTGTGCTGAACCGATGAACGTCAATATTAATGTTAATTGGACAAACAGGACTAGAAATTTAAGTGGTAAGTTCTGAGTAGGAGAAGCTACTTTAGCCATCTTTATAACTGTAGGTTGCCTTAAATCGGTGCTAATCGCTCCGAGAAACTGGTAAATCAGTGTAAAACAGAACTAACAGAAGTAGAAACAGGTAAATCTTACACTTTTAAGTTCAATTTACGTACATGACCTGGAAAACAAAAATCGTTCAAGGCTATACTGGAACTAGAATATCAGATAGCTGAAGGTCGCCAAGGTCGGTGACACAAAATAAAACACAACTGTGTAACTGTTGACTGAAAGTAGGCGGAACGCGGACGCGGAGTTGCAAAATTGCGAATTACACCGAGTATAACGTGATGACACTGGAAACGATTACGAGTAATAAAGTTAATTAATTAGGCTTTTCTGATACAGTGACCTCTGAAGGTCAAGGTCAAATAATCGCTTAATATCGTCCTCTGTAGTTATTGTTGATTATTGGCTTGCATTTGAGAAAATCTGAAATGGGCTAAAGGTTTTCTAAATTTTTCTCCCCTTACCCCAATTTCTCAGCGGCGGCGCTTGCGTACTTGATCCCTGCAGAAAAAATAAGAACAGATGATTGAAAAAGTGAGTGAATTGTTTGCAAACAAATGCAAATTAATTGAGTTAGTTTTTAATTATTATTGACCTATGACCTTTACCAGTTAATGGTAAAGGTTAAGTGTCAGTGTGTCACTGTACTCTACCAGTAACAAGGAAGTCACCAATTAATTTGTCAAATCAACGTATTCTCTTACCATTCGTGTTTTGTGTCGGGCAGCGACGAAGTTTTCCTCGGACTTGGCCACTTGGGTGACCGAAGTTGGGTCGTACTTCGTCGTTTACGGTCATTGGTGCAACGGTGAGCAGAAACTCGGTGGTTGTTGTGGATCATTTATATGTTGACCTTTGACCATAATTTAATTTGTTCTAAACAAACTTGATCTACTGCTGAAGCTACTAAACTCTAAAGTTTGTCGTTTTGAATAGAAGGATGATTAAACGAACCGAAGTATTCGATTGATGACATGTTCACTCTGAACCGACCAATTATTTCCTGCGCTTCCCCTTCTCCTGTCGATGCAAACAGCAATGATTGGTCAACCCAAACGCAATCAGTGACGACAACTCAACAGATTGAACAAAATTCGCTCTTGAAAACAAATGCAGGTAATTGATTTAATTAATTTAGTCAGTCATCATTCTAAGACCTTTTAACAACACAAAGACAGAAAAGTTCTATTTAGTTAGTGCTCCCTGGTCCCTGCGCCAAAGGTCCATTAGCGTAAACGCCATTATCCTACCTATGACCTAACCTATCGTATACTCCAAGTCCAAAAGGCTCATAGGAACCGTTTGGATAGGACACTATCGACTTTCAGCTAGAATCGTAGTATCCTATAAGCCGGAGCCAAAGTATCCCGGATGGTGATACTTTGGATACTAAAGGTTCGCCTTTAGCGAGTTAGTGCGAGATTAGTGCTTTCTACATGAATTGTTACCCGCCCGATTGATTTGTGAATGTTATTCTCCTAGCCATGGCTGTCTGTGTTCCTATCAGGAAGAAATCGGCAGTACTATCAATATGATCTGTGCTAGTAATACATAGATAAGGGGCTTGGCTTGATCCTCTTTGCTTGCATCCAATTGATTAATGAAGTGTCATATTTAAAATATTATGTTAATTATGAGGATTGAATTAGGGACGCTGTCAAGGGAGAAGGAATATCAACCAAACGATTTTTTAAATTTAGGTCAAGCTAGGGCGTATTCTTCTCAACCGTTCTAGAGATCAAGCTTTAGGTTAAGAATTTAGATTTTTAGACGGATGCTGGTTGAAATTGGATATCACAACCCGATCCTGATTGGAAAAAAAAGTTTAGATTTCTCTTAAGGTATTCTTAAGGTACTTCAGCACTAAATTGACCACTGAGGTAAGGGTTGCATCTTTTCTTGCGTGATGGCGTGTTCCGTTTTTATATTTTCAACTTCCAACCTAGCTTCCAACCCAAATGTCCTTTCGATATAACAACACAGCAAGGACAGACAGCCCTGTGAATATTGAAAACAAAAACACTTCTCAAGGCTACAAGTTTCTTTTATTTTCCTTATGAAGAACTTGGCCGGCGAAATAACAAGGGCAAATTGGAAATTCATTGTTATCTTACCACTTACAATCAATCCTTCAACCACCACTCGGTTTCTCACTTTCGGTGTCTTACGGATAAATTTCTCCAGTTTGAATAATTCCCTTGTCAGTTAGGTAACTTACAACAGTCATGAAACGGTTACGCTCGCTCGGTTGCGCTAGAAAAGTTTTCTACGACTTTATTCTAATTCATTAGTGAAACGAATTACTAACAATGTAAAAATTAACTAATTCGCTGAGCCAAGTTGTATGTGCAGCGTCTGCGTCCTTGAGCATTTGTTTGTTTGGGGATTGATTATCAGTCATCCCCTAATGTAGGGAATTCATCTCTTCTGGATTCTGGATCATATTTATATTTACTTAGTAAATGATAGTGAGCTTGATTATTCAGTCATCATCATTGAACAAATGTTATCTCAGGAGTTCTGTGAGTTAAATTAGCCTCAAAGTAACCACAAGCATGAATACTGATCATACGCTGCGTCTTGAAAGTTCAGCTTTGATACAAAAGTTTCAGTAAGTGTTCAGCTTGACATCGGATCTGGATTTTCTGGATAGAAGGAAGGTCATTACAGAATTTTACGCTGCTTCCGTTGGAACTTTGACATGTATTAATATGGGTTTGTTGGTGAAGTTATAAAAAATTTCATGTTCATCGGCTTTGAAGTGTGAAGTTATGCTTGACCTTTCAATTTTGTCCTCGACGCTGGAGGATCTCTATGGCTGTGGTAATAATAATTTTGATGGATCCCTTTTTTATTGGATTTCTGTAAGCATATATTTTTCAGCTTCTGCTGGTTAGTTTCTTTCAGTAGTCAGGGAGTCAGGGTCTGCATGTACCTCTCGAGTGGCTTCCCTGCATTTTGCTTTTTAATAATTTTTGTGGAGTGTGTGGCATATGATTTGTTTTTATTTGTTCATTTTCCTTGTACTACTTCCTACTTCCCGTATTACGTGAATCTCATCCCAGATTCTAGACGAAAGCGCAAAGTTTTAGCGGACCCTCCAACTAGTAGTGATGATGGAGATGAGGAGAGCATTCTAGATTTATTGTTGTGTTTATCATCACAATCAGTGAAGAGATTGGAATTATTAGGATCAGATCCTGCGGGTGGCGGAAATCAAATTGGTGGAATCGGCGGAATGAACAACGAAGTTCATGTGACCCAACCCCAGAGCCTTCCTACTTCTCCTATTATTTCCCCCCGTATGCCTTCACCATCACAAATTCCTAGCTCTTCCGCTTCCAATTCAATCTCACCTCTTCCTCCAGGCTCATCTTCAGGCTCATCTTCAGGATCATTTTCTGTCAATCAAAACATCTCTGGAGCCAACGGTGTAGGAGCAAGGTCGGACACTTACGCTGGGGTGAATAATCTCAAATTGGAGGCTGCATCAGCCCGGTACCAGGGTCTTCAAAGTCAGAATAATACAGATGACATTTACTGGCAGACTACGAAAAGTGGAATTCGCGAACGAAATTCTGCTATGTGTAACAACGAGCTCATGGCTGATATTCATTTTGTTGTGAGTAACAATGGCGGTGAAGCGATAAAGTATCCTGCACACAAGTATGTTTTGGGAATTGGCAGCTCAGTATTCTATGCAATGTTTTTCGGAGACTTGGCTGAAACTGTGGAAGAAGTAATTGTTCCAGACGCTGAACCGGAAGCATTTCTAAAAATGCTTAAGTAAGATCGAAGTTTTACACAAAAGAATTATCACAAACGAATTACAATCAAAATCAAATTGATAATTCAATTCAAAATTAAAATTCATATTTTTTTTTGCATTTAAGGTATCTTTATGGCGATGAAATTGATCTGGACGAAGAATGTGTTCTCCCAACACTTCACGTAGCAAAAAAATACATCATTCCGCAATTGGCTAAAGCGTGTGTCCAATTCCTTGAAGCGAGTCTCACGGCAAGGAATGCTTGCGTCTTACTCTGTCAAGCTCGAATTTTTGACGAAATGGAATTGATGCAAAGGTGTTGGGAAGTTATTGATGCGCAGGTGTGTTTTTGTAAACCAGAAATTAATTTTAAAAAATGTTTAACTTTCTAAAGCAAAATCCTAGCTTAAATTTTTTTTTTACTTTTATTTCTACAGGGCGAAATTGCGTTAAACTCTGAAGGATTTTTGGAAATTGATTACCAAACCCTAACAACAATTTTATCCAGAGAGACCCTTAACTGCAAGGAACTTCACATTTTCAACGCTGCAATTGCGTGGGCAACTTCAGAATGTGAACGACGTGATATTAAGGCCGAGGCTAGTAATCTCAGAGCCGCATTAGGTAATTGACCTTTCATAATTATAACTGCGGTTTGGATATTCCGCTGTGCCTAAATTAATGAACGTATTTTTAATATAGGTGATTCACTTCAACTGATTCGAGTTCCAGNTTTCATAATTATAACTGCGGTTTGGATATTCCGCTGTGCCTAAATTAATGAACGTATTTTTAATATAGGTGATTCACTTCAACTGATTCGAGTTCCAGCAATGGAATTAAAAGAATTTGCTGATGGTCCTGCACAGACTGGAATTTTCTCACTCGCTGAATCTCATGATATTTTTCTTCATTTCACTGCAACTAATAAACCAAAACTAGACTGTTTGGTTACCCCTCGAGTTGGATTAAAATCTCGGGTAAGGTTAATTTCACAGTAATCGTCGGCGCGATGTTCTAATTTTCTTTTTTCCATATGTGTAAAACAGGTCTGTCATCGATTTCAATCATCGGCCTATCGTTCCAACCAATGGCGATATCGTGGACGATGTGACAGCATTCAATTCTCAGTTGATCGACGAATTTTTATTGTTGGATATGGATTATATGGGTCATCGAATGGTGGTTCTACGTATGCGGTGCACATTGAACTCAAGAAACAAGGCCAAGTTCTTACTGAGAATGACACTGAATTCTTTTCTGATGGATCTAGTAGCACTTTTCATGTCTATTTTCGACAACCCGTCCAGGTACTGATTCGTGCGCACAATCCGTATGTCCTAAATTGCATTTAGAACTTTAGTTTAGTTTCCCTTTTATTATTTAGGTTGACGCAGACACTTATTACACTGCGTCTGCAGTCTTGGACGGTATGGATCTCAGGTAAAAAAAAACGAATTAAAAGCACTTTACTCAGAATAATTATAAAGCGGGTTTATAATTGCCATTTTTAATTTTAATTATTTTAAAATTATTTTTATGAAGCTATTTTGGCCAAGAAGGAATGACTGATGTCCTAGTTGGAAATGTAACATTCCAATTTCAAGGATCAGCAGAATCAACGAATGGAACCGGCGTTCAAGGAGGTCAAATCCCAGAATTGATTTTTTACGGACCGAGTGATCCACCTAACTTTACGACTTCAAAAGTCACCCAAGCGGATGCCTCACCCATGCAAATGTGAAAGCAGTCAAGCAATTCAAATATTGACTGACAATATGCTGTAAGCGACTCCAAACCTAAAGCTGAAAGCTTAAACATTATCTTGAATTGAAGTTATTACAATTTAAGATTTATGTCCACACTAGGCAGGCACAATCGAACTTGTTTTAACGATTTCCCAACTCTTAAATATGGGAAGAAATTTTAAAAACTAGAAACATTTTTCAATTTCACTGAAGCTTCATATATTGTTTCAATTGACAAATTTCACGGAACCAATTCCAAAAAATACTTGACCTAGTGATATTGGCCAATATTGATCCAAAAATGACTCAGTCACTATTACAACTGAATATTTATTAATTAGTTGTCGTTGACACAGAAATATATTAACATGTGCGACTTCTAAGTTTAGCATTCGCCCTTCTGCGTAATTTGATCCTCCCATGACTTGATTTGATTTTTGAACTCTGTTACGACACGCCGATGCAATAAATCAATATTTGTGGATTCATAAAAAGACTAGATTTGTGAGTAAGTGTTAGTGTTACAAGGGCGGTGTGTCGTTGAAAGTATTCCATGTCGTTTTACACCAACTGACAATTCTCATTAGCCGATTTCTTAATTAAACTTTATACAGGAGGACTTGTCAGAAAAAGGCTGTTGTCCTTTATTGGACTACTCAAATTATGTAGTAGTCGATCTGATTTCGAATAAATGTCCTCAAGCCAATTTAAAGTCTATGGCAATTCTAGGGTACTTTGATATAATGCTTAAAATAATGGGAGTACTGTAACTGTTCCCACCCAAAGTCCATAAGGAGAAGGAACTGGGTGGGACATGGGGCAGATACTAAGAATTCTTCGTATAAAGTCAGAGGACTAAGGAAGTCAACATTTCAGAAGTCACTTTTACTTTTCACAAGTATCAAGTGACATAAACGGAAGGAAGCTCTTTGAGTAACTACTTCCAACAACATAAAGTTAAAGAAAGTGACAGTTGTCTTGGTCAAACCGTCAGTTTCACTTTATACATCGAAGTTAAGCAAAATTTTATTTTAGTTCAAGCAAAACTACATTCTGGATTTCAATTTTCTAGTCTTATAACCGGTTAACAGTTATTTAGAATTTCATAACTTCACGATCAAGCTGCCTTAACTTCAGGATCAAACTCCCTTAACTTCAGGATCAAGCTCCCTTAACTTCAGGATCAAGCTCCCTTAACTTCAGGATCAAGCTCCCATAACTTCAGGATCAAGCTTCATCTATCCAAGTATTCCTTCAACAGTGTTCAACAAAATGCGACTGCCCAAGGTAATTGTAACAAATTTTGATAATTTTTTTTTATTAATTTTGAACGAAGCATTTTTGGAAAAACTTGAGGATAAAGTCCTCAAGAAAATTCGTTGTGGATAACATTATTTTCCTATTTGATGATACAATTTCGGAAATGGTTTCCCTATTTTCGACGGTTTTTAGGCACTTTGGGCAGGAGTTAGCGTGCAAAGTACCACTTTACGGGCGGCACACGGAAGGAAGTTTTGGTTATGGATGAGTGGCATCGCTTTTGGCAGAGCATTAAGTAGTATTAAAGTATGCTTCTAAGGCGTTAAATCGTCGCCACGCACTGAATGATGCGACAAAGTCAATACGGACATTGGACGGATTTTGTTCATGTTCATGAGTTATGATAACACTTCCAAATTCTCGATTTGGACGATGATTAATGATTTCATTTCCGTAATAGTAAAATGGACGCATAATTTAACACAAAATTTACAGTGATTATTTATTACGTTGAAGAGTTAGGACTATAATTTAAATCTAAATTGCAAATCTTATAAGAAGTGGAGCAAGACATATACGCATTTATTATATTATTTTTAATAATTTTCAACACGGATGTACCATTCATTTCAGTCCAAAAAAAAAATTCCGAAATGGACGGTTAACCGTCCATTTCGGAATTTCGAAACCTAACCGCGGTTAGGTTTGGGTTTAGGTTCAGTGTTAGGGTTTAGGGGAATATTTCCAGGGAATCAAGCATGAAGGACGGGAGAAATTAGGGCTTTTGACCGAGCCGTTGGCGTTTAAATTTTAACTTTTTCTGTTTTAGTTTTATTTTTTATCTTCTAGGTTAAACTTTTTAGGTTTTAGGTTTTAGGTTTTACTTTTTAGGGTTTAGGTTTTACTTTTTAGGTTTTAGGGTTTAGGTTTTCCTTTTTACTTTTTAGGTTTTACTTTTTAGGTTTTAGCTTTGAGGTTTTACTTTTTAGGTTTTATTTTTCAGGTTTTTAATTCAGGACTAGATTTTTTTAAGATTGTTGAGATCTTTGTAGGATGACGCCGTGTCCTTACGTATGGTTGAAACAATGAAAATATGCAAAGAAGTTGTGATGAATTGAATTGGTATAAATTATTTTTTTCATTTATCACTGCATCGATCGTGACTGTGATGTAATAAATCGTGGTAGTAGGAATAATAATTATGAACTCACGCCCAAACACCCTTTTGGATGGAATCATGTCAACCAATCAAATGCAGTATACTTTAAAGTATACTTTAAAGTAGGTAATTGACTTCAATTACACATTGCATCTCTCTCGCTCCTTTGATTAGACACATTCGATTGACCAATATTCACGTGTGCTAGGATATTAAAGAAACAATGCACAATAACTGATTCCATAATCGACTCAGGGAGATGCAATCGTAACCTTTGGGGTGTCATTCAATCAAGAAGCACCTTTGACCTGTCACACGCCCAAATAATAATACCACCTAATTTATTCTTTTAGTTTCTTTAGCGCAGTAAAAGGTAGCTTAATTGACCCACCTTTTACGCATCAAGTACCCATCACCGTCGTGACCTGTCACTTACACAGCCTGAGCTGTAATGACTTCAATTCAAAGTTTTTGCTGTGGATAGCGCTGGCAAAGAATCGGCAAATTGCAAAATTCGTAACATGACCAGGCTATTTTCCTATCCGTGGCCAGATGGCTACTTGCTACAGATGTCACTCTTGAGTCAAGAGTCATGACGTTTGACCCGTGTACGCAAGTATTTTTGACCGAACGAAATGAACCGGCGACCTTAACCGATTGAATTTAGAAGTTGGGAAACTTTCTAAATGATTTTGTAATTTTTAATACCGAGTGATGATCTGGATGACTGAATTTGTGACAATAACTTTTGAAAGAAAGTGTCATTGTCATTTCCAATTTCCAAATTCACCGCAGAAGCAATTTTTACGAGAAAGTTATACCACCTTAACTTAAGGTCCTTCATAAAAATGACGAAGGATGGGAGAGAGAGAGAGTTATTCGCATCTTTGCAATTGTAAAATTGCAAGCAAATAAATTCTAATTTCTTAAAATTTCCAACTTTTAGCAAATTAAATTGTAAATCCCATTTCACATGGTGCGATTTATTACTCCTGATAATGGCAGGCAACAAAAGCAAGCCAGGGTGACAATACTGCAATGCAATTGGCTGGGCTCTAAGGTTTTAACGCTTTTTTGGTACTTTTAAAGCTAAACCTCCTAAGTAAACAATGGAATCTTTTGTCTTTGTTCCTACACAAAAAATGGCAGACAATGACATAGTGGTGGGAAATTTTAAACAATTTAAACAATAAGGAAGACGATCATGAAACTGATTTCATTTTATTATCATCAATCTTGCCAAGTTATTTTTTTTTGTCTAAAATTCGCACTGCAATTAAAGTTATATTTGAGGTGAAAAGAAAACCAATTTAAAAAATTCAGCAATTGCTAGAAATACAAACGTTAGCTAACACAAATACAACCTTACCACCAATTAATGTGTACCTATTTTCAGGAATTGGTACTCTTAGTCCTGCTAAACTGTTTCGTAACCTTTGACCTCACGTCTGGAATTCCACAACAGCATCTTCAGGGTCAACCTCTGCGGTCAGTTCAACTTGGGGACGGTGGTCTTCGTCCAGTATCTGTTGGCAATCCATTACCAAATTTTAGTCAACAATTGGCCTTTGGCCCGCAATATCAAAATCCTCAAAGTCCACAACCACAACAACTTCAACAATTGCAGCGACAGCCTCAATTTTTCCGTCCCCAACAACAGCAACCCCTAGCCCAGCCCCAGCAGCTCCAACCAACGTATGTTCAACATCAGCGTCCAAACACGTTTCCAGCGTCTCCAAATGGCGGGGGCCTGATTCGTCCTCTATCGCCACATCCTCAACCTCAACAACTTGGAATCAAAGCACCTGCTGGATCTGATGATGACGAGTACGAAGACGAGGAATATGAAGACGCCCCAGCAGCAGCCCCCGCCCCAGCGCCAGGTCAACAAGGCTTCCGTCGTCCACCACAAGCACAAATTCGTCCAGTCTTACCACTAATTCAGGAAGCCCCAACATCTCCAAGACCATTGCTGCCCCAGCGACTGCCACTCCGACTCGCACCCCAACAACCCGAGTCTCCAGTTGGTCCACCACGATTCCAGATTGCGCAGCCGCAACAGGTATTACAATAATCTCAATTTACAATTTACAATAAAAACAGCGTTTTCGAGTTTTCAAACAGCGTTTTGGAGTATTAATTTTGCGAAATATTTTAGCAGCAACAAGTTCGTCGGCCACCCCCACCACCTCAACCAGTACAGCAACAGCATATTCAGCGCCCACTTCAACAAATTCCAGCACAACAGCAACAAATCCGGCTAGGTCAGGACCAACGTCTGATTAATGCAGATCGACAGACCTCAACTCCAACACCAATCAAAACCCTTGACAGGTATATGCGAACCAATGAGGATGGATCAACTTCCTGGGGGTACACGAATGAGGATGGCTCGTTTAAAGGTAATTTTAATTCGCCCTTTGACCTTGTTCTGGTTTTTACTTATCATTAAATTTCAGAGGAAACAATCGGAGTAGATTGTGTCGTCCGTGGAAAATATGGGTACGTTGACCCTGATGGGGTCAAGCGTGAATATGAATATCAGTCCGGTAATCCATGTGACCCTAACAAACGAGGTCAACCTGAAGAGGAGGAAGAGGAAGCCGAGCCAGGTCAGCAGCAACAAAGGCTAGGTGGTATCTTAGCAGCTAGGCCCCAAATTCAATATCAGCAGCCACAACAATTTAGACAACAACGTCCACAAGCTCAACAACAATAAAAAGCAACAATGAAAATCTCGTAAAATTAATAATCTAAAAAATTAAAGACA
>JABASL010000937.1:0-13039 GCA_019775825.1 Neanura muscorum | reverse complement strand
ACTAAAGCTGCCAATTTACAATTCATTGACTATTTAACACAAACCAACGGAGAGCTACCGCCTTTGGCTCTTTCCACAACATTTGTCGCAGGAAATTGTAACGCTTCCATATTTTTAGTAAATTATTAACAATCTTGTCTTAACATTTTACATAAATTACTTCCAGAATTTCTCTTTGTGTCGTTCCGTCCTTTTTCTGTGTGGCGACGCGACGTTTGAGTAGTTATAAGTTAAGAAATGCGAATTCATTAACTAATTAAGTTAGTTAACTATTAATAGCAGGTAATGTAGTTAATATCAGAATCACTTTTGTTCTTGTTGCTTTCTCTTTTGTTCGTATCCGTGGAGTTGTTGGGTGAGTGGCAGAAGAGCAGTATTAGAAGACAGAAAGAGTTTTTAGTATGGTGCGAATCTGCTGTAATTACTCCTGTACATTGCTGCCTAAAAATACGAAAGGAATTCACCAATTATAATTAACGCTGATTACCTTGTCCATTTTAAAAACTTTAAGAAATAAAAAAAAACTTACACCGTAGCCTGGAACCGGTCCAATGTTGTGACTCAGATAGGTTTCTGGGAACTCTCTGGCGTAACTATATTCCAAATTAAAATAAATCCAATTAAAATCAATCCAAATAAATTCAAGTAAAATCAAAGATCACAATCCAGAAGAATTCAAAGTTAAAGAAGTGAATGATTCGGGTCGCAAAAAGATTAAGAAATTTTAGTAATTGTGAAAATTTTCTGCCACCTAGCAAGAATATCTAGTCACGCCAAAGTAAACTTGCTTTCCGCAAACACGTAAAAGAATGCGTGAATTTTGTGAAAATGCGACGTTTGACAAACCCACGTGCGTACGTGCCACGTCTTTTCGGGTCTTTTTTGTCCTCGGTTGGCAATTTTAATTTGGCACGCTCTTTTTTCAGAAATTTAAGAATTTCTAAAGCGTACATAAGGAAATACAGAAAAATGGTATTAATCCTCATACGCTGCGCTGTTTGGTTAATTCCGAAAAGTAAAGAGAAAGTAAACACAAAAACTCCATAAGACATATGAGGGCACAGCGGGATAAAATATGAACCAGTGCATGGGCGCTTATGAGGTCAGAGGTCAACAATGAAGAGGATAAAAATAGCAGGCAGGATTTATTTTGTAAAATTGAACAGAAATAGGTGATAGATTAGCCAAGCAGTTGTGAAAATGGTTTCAACTCTAATCATGGCGTCTTACCCTGGAACAAACCCTGCAACACCTGCTGGTTGCGTGGCGCCAGCGTATGCTGCCCTTGCTGCTGCCGCTGAGTAACTTGCTGCAGCTGCATAAGTTGCCTAAAGTGTACAACACAGTCACGGTAATTTTTGGAAGTTCGAATCGTTAGCAAAAAATTAAAAAACATAAAACAAATCAGCACTAAGAACTATTTCTAAATAGTAAAACAACTAATATTTTCCTTTCATTTGCCCTTTCCAAACCATTCATCATTCAATTGTTCTTTTAGAGAATCATTTATTTATAACTCCTAAATCTGGAAATCTAAGAACACTGTTTCCACAACCTTCCCTAATTACTAAATCTACAAAATGGCAGAGGCCCTTAAATAAACAATTCTTAAATGAATACTATTCAAATAAACCTTTTCTCGAGCTAAGTTCCCTCCCGTGTCAGCCTGTCAAGATGTCAACTTCCTCCCGTCTCTCATCCCTTCAACTTAAATCAACTTCAGAATCCGAGAACAAGTATACACCCAGCGTCTGGATATTTAATACACTCTTACCATTATGCTCTTACAGTGGATTGGAGAAAATGTATTTACTTTTTGGATAGAGATTGCTAAATTTGGTTTCAGTTCTCATTAAATTTTGTAAGGATGGTGAAAGAATTGAATTGACACACGTCTAATTTGATTTGGGCACTTTTAATCCAAAATCCAAATCTTGTGCCAGAGTCGTAGAAAATCGAAGCGAGAAGTAACTGTCTACTTTTACGACTCCATACTAAAAATACATGTTTGTTTTTCAACCTTATTTTATTTTAAATAAACGAAATTGAAATCAATACGTGAGAGATCTTTCATCGCCCTAAAGGAATTTACTTTTCATTTTATCTCTTCCGGTTGAAAGCCCTAAAATTTAAAGTTACAAAAAGTAGAAGACTGCAATTCAAGAACACAAAATCTGTGCAGGAATGTATGTAATTCTAAAATTCGGTGCTACAATTCTAGATAGAATTTGTACCGTTCCAGACTTTGAACACAGACTTTAATTGCAAAGATTCCGGAAATCACGGTTTGGAGTGGAGGATCCAACTTACCTACCTATCTTTCTTCTCCTTTGCACCATTTTAACATCTAGGTTTCCTATGTAACATTTCATTTCCGTCCTTTCCCTACCACCCCCTATAAATAATTGAAGTAAAGTATTTACGATTATTACTTTCCCCGTAAAGTCTTCCAGCCCTTAAATTGCTTTCCCCTAAACAATGAGCAGTCTCCCTGAAAGTACTTGTACCTAATAGCAGAGCTCAAATCATTATTTTCAAGTTCTAAACACCAGTATCATGTCACCTCACGGTCAAAATAAACTTTGAAACCTCACAACATTCACAGTAAGAGTAAGGAAGTCTACGAATTCACTTTCTCCTACACTATTAGGAGAAATGAGATCCAAGTGTTGTTTATTCAATCTTACGGGAAAATACCTTAATGTTTTCCTTAATCATTCATTTCCAAATATTTATAATCCTTATAAAAACAAAAGACAACAAAAAATTAAAAATTGATAACATACAAGGCTCACCTGGACCCTTGGATCAGCCGCTGCTGAAGCTAAGAACGGATCATAGTAGACGCCACTAGAAAAAGAAAAAACAGAGTCTCACAAATTAATGTTTCTGATAATGCTACTACAAAGGGAGTAAGGTTCTTAGTTAACAAAGAGTTGAGTAGAGAAAGGAAGAAATTGATTATTCCTTTTTCTATTCTTCACTTTCTCCATTAAGTCCATTATTAAGAATTACAATACAAAAGAAGGGAAATAACTACTATCCATGTCTGTCTCCCTTTTGAGGAAAATAAGGTCACATAGAAAGGAAGTAAAGGAGAGAAAGTGATATTTCACTATTCTGTCTCTCTCCTTTTTCCATTCAACAAAATTCCATCTTCCTTCAAAAACCATCATCTAACCTACACTTTCTTTTTCCCTTTCTCTTTTTTTTAGATTGAAAAATCAATGACTGTAAGATAATCCTTTCATGTTCGATGACAGCTCGATCACACGCAACTGAATTTATGACCACCACTAACCTCCACCACTACTTTCAAAGTAAGTAACAACTCTACTCACTCACCCACTCTAAATTCACTACACACTTGTAAAGGCTGAACAACTCTGTCTAAAAAATACACTTCTCATCTTTAACTTTCTCTGCTCAGAGCTCTTATTACGCCGTGTCCACTTTCGAAACCACTTTCACTGGGTTCGGTTTTTTTTTCAGTATTAAAATGACTTCCAGAATATCTGAAACACACTGACCTGAACGATCCCAAGGAAGTTGACAGTGAAAGCTGGTTTTGTAAAGATTATTACACGAAAAACCCTTTGTAAAACCCCAATTTTCCGTTCCTCTACACGGAATCATGACCTCCAGCCTAATACAAATGTTTCCGTCAGTAAATGTTACATGAACAGGAAGCCGACCACTATATTCCTTGATATTTTCCCCAATTTTAAAGCACTAGCGGGAAAGCTACTGCTTTTGATGCTCTAAAATTCACTACCATTCTAATTTTGAATTCAGATCAACAAAGCCATTTTTCATCGGAAATACTAAACAAAACTCGTGTTTGCTTCCTTTTAATCTATAGCAAAAGTCACTTCGTTAGATACTTTGAAAAAAAAAACGCTTGAGTAAACTGGATTCGAATTTAAAAACTCCCAAAATAAGAACAAGATCGGATTGAGACCCGATGCTTGACTAAAAGTTAATAATTTAAAGAGTTGTTTAACTTTGGGGGAAAAGTGACCTATAAATAACTGAATTTTGAAGATGGTGTGTGTGTTTAAGCAATTATTTAGAAATCCATCCACATACTGAATTTGATAATAAACAAGGTGCAAATTCCAAGCGTATCAAATAAAGTACAGTAATTAGAAACGAACAGTTCGAGGCAGAGTGTTGGTAACCATTCTGATAGAGTAATCACGATGCAAAAGGTAGTCAAAGTTTTTGATGATCAAACTCATTCACTTAACATTCACAAATGCTCGCAAATGCTTTTCAATAATTATAGCATGATATGCAAATACCCCCAAAGGGAAGAAAGTATTGTTTTCTAAAATTAATGTTTGCTTAAAGTTTTCTAAGTCTTACAGGGGTCCATGCAAACCAGCCGCTGCAGTGGCTGCGCTCAGGTTGGACAGCGATGTTTGACGAGCGAGAGCCGCTGCGGCGATAGCTGCCGCTGATGTAGTATTTCCCACGAGGGCTGACGGATGAGGTTGAACCGTGAGACGATGGCCGAGTGATCGCTGCAAAAGTGCTGCTCCTCCACGAATTGCCCCAACTGCACACAATTTCATCAGCGCATCAAACGTTGAGTAGTTTATCAGACAGAAGAGGTTGGTTGTTGGTTGGTTAGTCGTGCAAAACGAGAAAATAAAAAAAAACAAGACCACACGCAAAAGTCAGTCATTTCATTCCATTAGTTGGTTCGATTGTGTCAACAGACGTGACACCATGACACGGAAGTGTCAGAACACAGGCACAAGAGGTCACAAGTCAAGTCATATTTCACAAATTGGCATTAGGTTGAGCCCATCACGTAACACCACGCAGAGGCAGACGGTAGTTTAATCATTAGGAGAGCATCATCGTCAAATTTCAATTCACAAGAACACAAGAACAAAAAAAAAAGATCAAAAACAAAATTAGCAACCTTGAATATTTTGTATGTATTTTATTCACAAATCAATGCCAAGCAAATTGCAATTTATTGTTAGACATAGCAGTGCAGTGGGAATCGCATGATTTTTAAATCCAAAGCAATTTTTTTAGGAATCAGCAGTGAGGGTAAGGAATTGAACTCGGTATTCCGTTACAGGGCTTAGGAAAAATCTAGGTTGCGGTAAGGCACGAATTTTTAGTTTTCTATCGGAAGTTTTTTTTTCGAGTCAGGGAGGAGGTAAGATTTGGAAATGGAGAGAGATTTCGTGACAGAGGGGAGGAGAGGAAGATGCCTTGGGGCTAATGGACCAAATGAATCTTGAGTAGGGAATGGGTTAAGCATGAAGCTCAGATTACGCTTTCTCCCTTTCCTCTAGAGGCAGAACCATTACTCTTTTCCCAGGCAAAAAAAAAAGATAAGGACAGATCCCACCCCAAGCTTTCTCCTTCTCCAATTCTAAATCCACTTTTTTAAATTTTCTGAAACTCAAATCGAAGTAGGAGAAGGTAAATCTTCCTGCTAGAGAAAGAAAAAAATTCTTCTCTCAGATTTTATTCCGGAAGCTGATTTCCCCCTTGCTAATCTAAATCCACTTTTTTTAAATTTTCTGAAACTCAAATCGAAGTAGGAGAAGGTAAATCTTCCTGCTAGAGAAAGAAAAAAATTCTTCTCTCAGATTTTATTCCGGAAGCTGATTTCCCCCTTGCTAACCTCAATTGAACCTCTCTAAGCCGCAAACCTTAGATTTTACCTCAGGAATGTTCACTATTTCTCCAACATTCCTTTCTCCTACTTTCCCCTCATAAGTCCCCTACATCGAAAACTCCCGCAATCTCAATCAAAGCTAGGTTAAAACCCATTTGTTACGAAATGATCAAATGAGGTCACAGAGGCACACGACCCTATTGAATTACCTAATGCACAACTTGTTCAAATTCAAAGAATTCAACACATGTTTTTCTTGGAAATTGTGCTTGTCCGCAAATAGAGCTACAAAAATTAAGTCTTTCAATTCTTGTGCTACAGACAGAATTCAAATTCCAGAAATTCGGCAACTTCCGTGTCGTTTCGGCTAAACATACGGTATTTTTTCAGTGCATTTTTTTAAACGGACCAGGCTCGGCTAGCTAAACATTTTTGGAGGTAGAAATCGTCCTAATTGATCAGATTCCAGTTTTCAAACAATTGTATTTGAACAAAAGGCCTCAAGAATGTTTGGAAAAGTAAACAGGAGACGGTGAAGAAGTTTTGAAATAAATCAAATTATTTTCCTAGGATGAACAAACTTAACAAACGTAAACTTTTGTCTCTTTCTCTTCGTTGCTGGCACGAGTGTTTGAACCACCCTGTTGTGCCAAATTATTGGGAGGGAAAGCACAGGATGCAGGAAAATTCTAAATTGCTTTCTCCCATCTCCTCATGATCACATCCTCTTTTCTTTCCTCCATTCTCAGGGACGGAATTCAATTCCATCACTTACGCAGAAAAAAATCATCAGCTCATCTCTACGTACTTGCGTAACTGTTTTTCATCTTCATGAGAAAAACATTCCTGGGAATTTGTTAAAGGAATCACAATCTTATTTTGGAAAAAGTCAACATAAGGAAAACACTTTCTTATAAAAAATGCTCAAGTTTCTGCTGCTACAAAATCATTTATTCTATCACTTCACTAATGACGTACAGGGGAGTCATACAAATGTTGGCAAAACTGTTGGCAGCTGCATTGAACACTAGTCTCTGTATTAATTTTTCTTACGAAAACGTTCTCCATTAAATACTTGAGCCCACATTGTACGTTTTTAGAAGGAAAAGGTATTATGGTCACGCCTATTTTTTTTATCCCTGTGAGACTTTCACCAAAAACAAACTTTCTAACTTTTCTCAAAAATTGAAAGATGCGTCTCCATAAAGTTGGAACAAGGGACGACAGGGACTAAGGTTCAGGGGAGTCATACAAATGTTGGCAAAACTGTTGGCAGCTGCATTGAACACTAGTCCTTGTATTAATTTTTCTTACGAAAACTTTCTCCATTAAATACTTGAGCCCACATTGTACGTTTTTAGAAGGAAAAGGTATTATGGTCACGCCTATTTTTTTTTTATCCCTGTCAGACTTTCACCAAAAACAAACTTTCTAACTTTTCTCAAAAATTGAAAGATGCGTCTCCATAAAGTTGGAACAAGGGACGACAGGGACTAAGGTTAAAACACTTGTTCAAAAATAAACTTACCTCCGCCGTAAAGGCCGAGAAGCTAAAACTAGGGGACTGGTCGGAAGTGAAGCCGCGGCGGCGGCAGCAGCTGCTACTGGTCCACCAATCCACGACCAAGGGAGTGCCGGTAATCTCACACCTTAACCAAAAATCTAACCATAATTCAAAACCACTGGTCCATGGATTTATTGAGCAAACTTGTATGATTCATTTCTTAGAATTCAAACCCTTCTAGTCCTAACTTTTAAGAAAAACTTATGAAAATTCAGAACTTTATGTTTCACGGTTCACTGATATAAAACGTGATGAATGGAATGTATGGAGATATAAAAATTGCAGACGACAAGGGAAGATGAAAAACTTCCAAGTTTTTCCAAAACTTTTTCCAACCAACTCACTTTACTTAATTTTAAATTGACTCAACAAAATATGAAAACTTTTAATTAAATTGGAACTAAAAATTTTGAAACGCGTTTTTTTATGTTTTTTTTTTCTCAACTGAACTCGACTGCAAATTTCTACCCATGGCTTCGACGACTACTTTCAAGCTATCTTTGTGGTCGCTTTCATCCCCTCCAGGACCTTCTAAAATTTATACCAGAAATTAAAGTTCCCACGTAAGTAGACGTGAAGTTTAACAAAAATAGGAGCGCTTTAATATTCAAAACAAACGTGTAGACGAGTTCATAATCAGTCAGAATATAACAAAAAGAGAATTCGTGCTATAAAAATAACTAACTGCATTTTCTATCCCTAAATTTCCTAAACTCACTTGATTTGTGCTATAACAAAGGTTAATTAATAATATCAAAAGTTCCAAAAATCTATAAAAAAAAAAACTGAAAGCCCTTTCTTTTTCAATTTCAATTAAATTACGTTAATACTATCTTCGTACAATTTAAACTCTGCTTTCATCACTTTGTTATTAGCACCTAATATTCAATGATTAGCGACTCCTAAAATCATATAAATATTCATCTTGGGGATGTTTACATGTAAATTTGCCATGGACTGTCAAACCAACGCCGATTCCACTTCTTCTTAAAAGCTGAAAAGGAAATGGAAACAATAAATGGTAAAGGTCATGGTAAAAAAAATGAAAGTATGGACAAAGTTCAGGTTAGGAGGATTGGTAGGTTGGTTAGGGTTGCTGAAAGATAAATTAAAGACTCCCTTTATCACCGAACCGGAAGCAGGATAGTTAAAAATCGGTAGCACCCATAACCATCACCAGAAGTTGATCGTGTCCCCCCGCAAATGCCAATAGCAGGTTATGCTTAAGGATTAGGGCCAGGGGTCAAAAGCAATTTAGCAGGAAAGAAAGCACGCAAACCAAGAACTGCACAAGTTTGATTAATTTCTTACCGTTTGTAATTCCAGTAGGGTTGACAGGCTTCTTCGTCTGAACGCGTGCCGTAGCATTATTCACCTACAGTACAGGAACAATTTGATTTAAAACAAAACACAATTATAAACAAACCTTTATACATTCCCAAACTATCTAAATAATTATTCTAATTAAATTATTTTCTTCAAGCTTCTTCAAACATTTTGAATCCTCTCAAACCAATGCTACTCTGTGTCAGTGCGCTCTTTTTTCGCGTATTCAAAAGCACCACAAACAAAAACTTACGTTCATCATTATCACCATCATTTTACATTCTTTGGCAAGCAGAAGAAAGAAAAAGCTGTCAAGTACATGCACCGCCATATAGAGCAAATTTGAAGCCAAAAATGAGAAGCCATTCTAAAAGGGCCACAAAGTGACTTAGCAATCAACAAACCAGATAATGTCAACGCATCTCTCGCAAAGACACAATAGGACCACACAATTGAAAGACACAAGACCCGACCAAGAATAGAAACTTAACAAGACAATAGACAATTCATGAAGCAAAAGAGACGGACTTTTTCCATTGTAGTCGACTATAAGTTAGGTTTGGGCAGGCGAGGAAAGTTAAATTACCACACTCCGTTGCGAAGAGTTTTTTTGTGTACCCGCGTAGAGAATCTTCAATTTATCCCATTTGGACCGAGATTTCCAATTTAAAAGAGTTGGCGTTGGAGCATGTTACCGCAAGAGCCAGAAAACAAAAGAATACAAACATGAAAAGTCGAGACGACAATTGAATTTCTTTTTGTTGTATATTGTTCTTGCGTAAGGTAAAAGACGTAGGCTTTCCTTTTTGCATTTCGATTAACTTTTATATAAGGCACATCAGAAAAGGTTTGAAGTCAAAAGAAAATCTGGCAAGTGCTTTTGTACAAATCATTTTTTTGAGAAAGAGATTGAAATTCCGTGCAATTTGGACAAAATGCTCCAGCAGCGTTCCACCGAAAAAAGAGGAAGGGGAATTTTCAAGTTCATTCGCTCAGTTTGCATTGTGTAGTTGTGCAAGAACAATTATTCCTCATCATCATCTCCAAGCGATAACTAACGTGCAAAATGAGAGAGATGTGGCAAACTCACAGTCATACCTTCTGATTCTAATTAACTTTAAGTAATTACGATTAATTAATAAGGATTAATTAAGGATTTGACCCTGCTAACTAGGGTGAACCAACTACCGAGTAACTTTGGACATGTCCTGACAAGTACTTACAATACTTACAACAAATTGTCGAAGTTTCCAGCTTTGAGGGCTCGTGGCTCCTAGTCAGTGGTCATCTTGGGGCGAGGAGAGGTCATCGCCACTTGAAACTAGAAAGCAAGTTGAGGACCGTACACACCCACATGGCGACATCAACTTCAAGAAGATGACACGAGCAGCCCTACTCTTCCCATATTGGTTCCAAAAGCTTCCAGTAATTTTCCATTTTAAAACAACAAACGCTGAGAGGGAGAGAAAGACAAAAGAAAAAATAAGCTTTTCCCTTCAGTGGTGCCTGCCACACGAGTGTCAATTTCGAGTCCCAAAAGTCCTTTAAGCGCGCTTCTCCCCAAAGTTTAACACACAAACACAAAAACTTTTCCAAACTTTTAGAATTTAGTCAAAGTTCCAAAATCCCAGAGAATTGAAATAAAATGGGTACCGGATGCTCATTAAGAATTCTAGCTCTCAGAAACGTAAAGACTCAATATCACGAAGACGGCTGCGTTGCATGGAGAACTAGAACTTCCAAGGACAACTTTCTCCTTAGTACACAAAAGAAAGTTATTTCAACTTAAGCGGAGCCGTTTTCCAACTTATTGTCAAATGCAAAAGAGATATGGTTTGGTTAGGCGGGAACGCGTGGCCGACTTTCCTTGGCAAAAGTTCAAAAAAGAAAATGGAGGTTAAAACTTTTGATCTCGTTGACCTGAGAGGAAGGCAAAAGGGCATCAGGGGAAAAGCGCGGTTGTGGCAGAAAAGTGTTGAACGTCATGCTTACACGTTAGGCGGCGGTTGGCGTTATAAAAAGCTTGACTGCCTCAAACCGTGTGACAGTTTTTCATTTGACAAATTCTTAGCACGCAGTCACCCAATAATCCCCATCAGTCCCCACCTGTCTTTCACCCAATAAGAATCCCTTAAGCCTTAACCTGACAGACATTTCAGCAAAATAGAACGTCGACGTACTTTTCAAAATTGAGCCTTTTCACTTTCTAAAAATATGCCATTCTAAAAAAACTCTTAAAAAGAAACCGTAAAATTGTAGCTTTAAAATGACAAAAATTGCTATCTGATGTCGAAAAATCATGATTGATCGACGACCTCTCATGTAGAGTTAAACGTCTACTTACAAAGAATTTTTGATATCCTTTATAAAACTTTTTTGGAAAGCCTTAGAATTTTTCTAAATTTCCATTAAATTCTTGTCTCCTACACACAATTTGAGTCCAAATTTGACCTTTGATACCAAATCCTGCTTAAGTTTTGTATTGAATTTATACATGAAAAGTGAAAAGAAAACCACCAAGAGAGTTATTACGGTGTTCAAAATTTCTCGATTTTTTTCTAAAAGAGAAACATTTACCACCGCTGCTAGCGCCAAGCTACCCCACCGCGCTTACTGCCTACACCTGTCAAGAACAAAGTTACTTTCAAATCCATTTTATGAAAATCGGCTCCTAGCTTCCGCCATTTGACAGGTTATTTAGGAACGAAAAAAAGTTTGGAAAAATCCGGGAGGTTTCATTTCACTTTCTTATATAAAAAAATGCAGTTGTACTACATCCTTTCCAAACAAAAATTGTAATATCCTGCCAATAAAAATTTACATCTGCTCCCCAATTTATCATCATTCTTTAGACGAGAATAAAAATGAGAATCGATGCCCCGAAACAAAATACACCTGCCATATTATGTTCAAAATCTGAAGTTTTTTGAAAAAAATAATTTTCCAATTAGGTTCTGTTTATAAACTTATCATCCCTGCGAAATCGTGGTATGGAATAATTTATATACATCCTTAGAAAGAATTAAAGCAGATGAGTGGTAATGTAATTAGCAAGCGAAAAGCACAAAGCATATCATTTTTTTTTTGCAAAAAAACATTCAGCAAAAGCATAAATGCAGCATTCTTGACGTAAATCGGTTTAGTGTAAGCATTTCCTAGACTCAAAAAACCATGATTCGGTTGTTTTTAAACAGCTTGAAATAGTTATCAAAAAAGCTTCCAAAGTGTGTGCTTACTACTTTTTCTTATAGCTTAGCAGCACAGACAGACTTCACACGCTCCATTTTCCATTGTTTTTAAAAAGCTTGAAATAGTTATCAAAAAAGCTTCCAAAGTGTGTGCTTACTACTTTTTCTTATAGCTTAGCAGCACAGACAGACTTCACACGCTCCATTTTCCATTGTTACAGAGTAGCATTAGTTTTCAAGATTTCCAGCTCAGAAGGTGTGATAATAACAATAACTTTCAAAAGCATAATTTTTTGAAGGTTATCTTTTGATTGTTTAAAAAAAAGTTAAGAATGGTACAATACGTGAATACGGTAGCATGCACACCTCAATCTTTCGCGATTCTACAACAGTGCCATGAAGTTTTTCACGTGCTCGTTCCGCATCAGCACAACTGGCGAAAGTAACGAAACCAAACCCCTAAAGAGAAGAAAAAGAGTTTAAGGGGCATTAGAAATAGAATGTAAATAACATAAGTATTATAAGTGGTAACAACTATTCAATAAGTAAATATAAAGTCAAGTAGAGGTGTGGTCAATTCAACAAGTGGGAGGTCAGAGGTCAAAAGGGCAATTTCAATAATAATGCTATTACAATACAAGCGACCGGAAATGAGCATCATTCCCGTTCATTTCAATAATCTTTTATCATAGCCTTCACTTCACCAAGCATGCAATTGCGTAATCGTCCTCCTTTTCAAAATCGTTTACTTGAATCCAATCTTCTAAAATTTTCTAGTTCTAAAAATTATAATGTTTTTCAAAAATATTGCTTAAAGAAATGCTAATGATTAAAAAAAAACTACTCATCGCCCCTTGGATATTCAGATGCGTTTTTGGTGTCAGAAAAAATTGAGACAAAGACGAAGTGGCACAAGCATATAAAGTGACCAAGTGAAAGTTTTTTTCATTTGCAAATTACACGCGAACATACACACGATTGCAAATTTAAGTTCGAATTTGGTAACTGACGGGTAACAATTCCCTAATTGCGATACCTTCAGTGCGCAAACTACCTCAATGTAATCTAGTTAATTTGTTATGAATTGACGTTCGAATGCTAGCTAAGATTATATGCTGCGTTTTACTTCAAGGCGTAAAAATGTGAATCTCCGAAAGTTTATTCTGAAATTCCCTTACTTCTTTCTTCGTTTTCTCTTATTAAAGACTTCCTTTTTATAGCCAGTCCCTCGTGCAACACAACTTTTCCCAGTTCCTTTAGGATTTTCTGGTTTTACTAGCACGACGCCCTGGGCTCATTCCTTTTATTTTCATT
>JABASL010000936.1:0-13049 GCA_019775825.1 Neanura muscorum | reverse complement strand
TAGTCTTCAAACAAGAAGAATCTGATGTAAAATTAAAGTGTTTGTGAAGTATGACAGGGAGTATTGAGCTATCTGGCCGAATAACACGCTATATCGTGTTTATACTGAATTTTAATTAATTAATAGTGCATTTTAACCCGTTACTATGAACAATTAGGTATAAACACGATACAGTTTGATATTCTGCCAGAGAGCACTATTAATGACAAGTTAATTTCTTAATTAGAACTAACAATGTACTCGCGAATCATTCTGTATACAAAGTACCGATTTGATTTATCGAACGTAACATTTGGAACGTGAATTATCAATTAATGCTTTCCATTTGCACAGTATTTGACTTAACACCTTGATTTTGATTTCTTTACAGACGGACCTCTGTGGAATCAAATGGCGCCGGTTGGTGTGGGACGGAACATTGGGTCCAGGTCAAGCACAACATCCACCATCACTTTTTGGTCCACTCGACGATCCAGTTATCTCTTCCTTTGCCAGATGTCTCTCTGCCGACGTTCTCTGCGTTTGGAGAAAATCTCCGAATGCAAAGCTAGGCGGGTCACCTCTAACCCCAAACGATCCTTTTCATACCAACAATCCACCTCCAATGCATCAGCAATCTGGAGGTATGGCGCCCAATACCAGCTACATGCAAATCCAACAACAGCAACATCACATGCCGAACATGATGCCGCTTCCACCTCATATGAACATGATGGGGCCAGGTCATCTCCCTCCTCATCACATGGCTGGACCATCCTACAACCAAGCCCATCACAACCATCAACCGAATAATCACCATCCTCATGGAATTCACCCGCAACAACACCAAGGAACCAACCTCAATCACCCGCCCTTCGCTGCTCCACCACCACCAACTCCTACACTTAATGGTCCCAAAGAACTATGGTTGTTTTGGTATGGAGAAGATCCGGATCTCTCCACTTTGGTCAATCCTCAACTCCTCAAAGCTGGTAAGAACTATGAAATTGTAAGCGTTATTTCTGGTAATTACCAATACCTGGCGAAAACAAGCCATATCTGCCATTTTCCTGGAAACTGATCTTAAGTTGTTAAGGGTTACGCGGTCGTGGAAACAGNGTCGTGGAAACAGCGAATTATTTTGGGTCAAATTCCCGCTGCAATGTGGTCGACTTAAAATTGCTTCTCCTTCGTCCAGGAACGGCCTAGAAAGACGAATAAGGGATAAATAGAAAGGGGAGCATTATTTGTGATTTTTTCTCCTAAAAAACATTTTCATATTTTACTTCAGAAAGCGTTGAACAAATGAAATTCTCAAATGATTTTAGGAGAAAAATCACAAATATGCTGCCGTTTCGATTGAGCCCTCATTCGTCTTTCTAGGCCGTTCCTTGACGAAGGAGAAGCAATTTTAGTTAAGCAGTTCTTGATTTTGAAAATAATTCAAAAATTGGAAATTCGCCATGCAAAAGCATGGTCTCTAGGTTGCGTTTCCGTTGGTAAACATTAGTGATGGTGAAATTTAGTTTTGTTGATAAATTTTCGACTTTGCAGTCCTTAAAGCGGATTCGATTATTTCGTAGAGCTAGGTAGTATAAGTTACGCGCGTTTGTGGTGCTAAAATCTATTGTGGACAAGCTACCAAACAAAATTTAATCCCCCATATACGCTTAGAATTTTCAGCGATAGATATAATAAAAACCATATTATAAGTTAAAAAAAAAAATTTCAGCGATACTTTGCTCCCCTACCTATTTTATTTCCCTTAGTTTTTGAATTTGAATCTTGATATTTTGTTAAAGAATTGTTGAAAGTGTGAAATGAAAGCGTATTTGTTTAGCTTTAATTTTTAAGAAATTAATCTAATCAGCGTTGCTTCTTTAGACTCATTTTGTATGAAAATTGGCCTTCCTTTTCTGTGAGAAAGTGTGAATTAGGAGAAAGTTGGGTGGAAGAACAGAATTGAGTCTGGTAGTAAATGAATAGGTAAGTTTTAAAACATGTTAAGCAGGAGGGGGCCTCCCATCATGATCCACATACCATTTTACAAGGACAGCTTTTCTTGTACTTTCTCGGAAAGTAAAAAGTAAGCAAGAAAACATGTGTTCCACATCGTCTTTCTTTTGGCTAGGTGTTGTAAAACGACCCTCGAAATAATACGTATTCAGAAGATTTGAGCCATTTTTGTAAGCTAGATTTCTAGTTGTGCAGTTGCCTTGTTATGGAGATCTTTATGCTTCTTAGTTGTTCTTAGTAGCTTACGGTGAGATAGAGACAAAAGACTTATTCTCTCCATTCCATGATCCTATCCCACCAATATGCATATCAGACTCCGCAAACTTTCTCCACTTTCTCCGCTTACCGGCCTCTTCTTCCTTTGCTTTCTCGGGCCACTTTCCTCTTAGCTTTGTACCCTTCTACGCCGTTGATCTTCTTCTCCCGTTTCCTTCATTTCACCCTCTCCTTGGGAAGCGTCACAGATTCTTTAGGCTCACCTCTTCTAGGCATGTTCCTAGTAAAAAGTCATTGGGGAATTCATCTCTCGGGTCATGGTCCTCCCTCCATATGCAACACGTGCTTTCCTCTTGGAAACCAATAAGTTCTCATTCACTCTCAGCAATTAATGAAGTCAAACATAAATTTCCAGCTCCATTCTACGGGGTCTACGGGTAGACAATTAATAAGATACGGAAAGAAACTATTACAGTTTCGGAATTTTGACCTTGTAAATTTGCGGTAAAATTAATAAGCATTTAAGATGTAATTAACTTCCCTTTAATTTTAAATTACACATTCACGCCTCTACCATTGCTGCTAACTAAATACATAATACGGTAGACAAGTGAATGAATTTAGGCACGAGAGTAACGGAATCTGTTTATACTCCATATGCCATTGCATCTAAAAGTCTAGAGAACCTCTTCATCCTTCTCCGTCTTGGCTTTTAGCAACTTTCGATCAAAAAATCAATGGTGATGTACCCAAGACTTGGGCTTCTTTCTGCTGTCTTTGTGTTACAAAACTCCCGAATCCGATTTCAAACAAAATATATAAATGTGGTTAGTGGGAATTTACATGCAATATTGCCACATGCGAATTATCGGGTCACAACTAAATGCGACCTTATTCCTACTAAAGTTTTGCCGCTAATGCATAAAAAAAAAAACCTTATGGGCGTTCGAAGTCTAAGCTTCGAATGAAATAAAATAAAGTTTCATGCTGAAGCGATTATCCCCTCCGGGAATGTTTTTACTATGTGCTTAAAATTCTAATAAAATATGGAGAATTTTGCGTTTTTGAAGAGGAACATTTCTTGTGGTTAATGTTCCTTATTTTTTATGTCATTTATTTGTAGAAGCGGATCAAGGCTCGTGGGAGAGCGGACTATCTTACGAATGTAGGACACTTCTGTTCAAGGCGTTACACAATTTAATTGAAAGGTAAAGATAATGACAATTGGATAAATTATTATTAAATTATTATTTTAATTCAAATGCATGAATTAGAGTATGACAATAATTTTTGGTTGATTAACAGGTGTCTGTTAGCAAGAGATTTTGTGCGGATTGGAAAATGGTTTATCCAACCCTATGATGACAGTCAGCGACTGGGACTAAAGACCTTTCCTAGTCAACTTTCCTGCTCCTTTTCATTTTTCGTTCATGGTGAGAGCACTGTGTGTATGAGCGTTGATGTGAGGCAGCATCCACCAATTCGAAGGGTTGGGAAGCATCATATACTCTCTTGCCAATCACCTACAGTAAACATGCCCGGTAAATATTTTTTAAAATGTGCCAATCAGGAACAAATTTAAATTTTGGTCATGCGCTAACATTTTATAATGTTTTGGGATTAGTGATTCTTGCCCCTTACGGCCTTGCAGCTACGCTAACTGGCGTAGGATATCGACTCAGTGACCCTGGAACTCACAAACTCCTAGAAGAGTGGAAACACTTCTATCCAGTGGACGCTGCACTCAAAAGTTCAATCTACGATTCAACACCTCCAACAGGCCCGCAGTCATCACCTCATCCGCCTAATGGGACCTTTGGCACAAATACCAATGGCACTATCGGAATTCCACCGGTGCTAGAGGTCATTGTAGGGGGCGTTGGTGGGGTGAGGATGCGACATCCGGCATGTTACGTACTCACAACGGATATGGATGTACCAAAAATCACAGAACCCCGTGCTATTATTTCTCCTATCGCTCCGAAAGGGCGAGCAATGGTGTCTACAGATTCTGATTCAACAGCCTTTCCGTCAAGAGAACTCGGGACGAAGCCTCAGGTCATGTCTGGACCAACGCAAGAAGTAAATCAGAAATTTCAGTGTTACTTGTTTAGATTAAGAAATCTGGAAAAGCAATTCCTTCATTTGTGGTTATAATAGGTGGAGAAGTTGAAATGTCTACTTCCGGAGAGAGTATGGCAAGAGTGTATTATGTGCTGCTCGAAGGGCAATACAGATTCTTCTACTTCTAACAATCAAGTCGGTGGAGTAGAAATGTCATCAAATCCAGGCACACATAAAGACACGCTTGGCCACTGGGATTTTACGGATCCAACGAAAAAATACGTCTGCTCCTGCTCTACTAGGTAAGATCACTTGGTCATGTGTCGTGTCAATATTTTTTCAAGGAAGATGTCAACAGCAACTGCCACTGTGCTATACATATCCTATCAGTTTTACTTTCCAGTTGCATTCTTTCTCTGGCGCTCGTGACTTTTTGTTACTCACTTTGGTTACTCTTTTAAGTTGTTATTGTCGTAGTTTTTAGTTTTTTTTTGTTTCTTTTTGGTTACGAAACAGATCAAAGCGAGCGCTTGTCGGAAAGTCGAATAATTCTTGGGCGAAGGGAAGTACAAAGACGAAAAGGAGTTTATTCCACAAGCGGAAATCGCAACAAACGTTTATTGTTGATGGAAAGTCCAAGTTTTGGGATTTGGCAGAGGAGGGCGTTACGCAAGGATCCACTCCTGCGTCTCAGCTTGTCAGTACAAATGCCAGCGGGACGAACAAAGGTCATGAACTGTCCCAAAGTAATCTCGCTTCGGGCAACTCCAGGTTAGTGATTTACTGTCAAAGGAAATCACTTCGGCCTAATTCTACCCGGGTTCTTAACACTCGCAACGCAACATCTAATCACTCCGCATTGACTGCATTTTTGGTTTTGTTACTATTCTCTGCTTATTTTCAAGTTTCGTTTTCAATATTGATTTTTGCTTGATTGGATTAATAAGTTTTGGAATTCAAACCCACAAATTCGAAAGTTCTAATATTGAGTTTTAAATCGTGACAGGATTGGTGGAGCTCCTGGAACACCAATTGGAGGCCCACCGTCTAAACCTGGGCCTGGAAGTATTAGTACTGGACGGAACGAGTTGCCTGGAGCATCTCCAGCTTCCGTTGCCCCTTCTCCTCTTCCGGTACCTGGGCCGCTGGGCTTCTCGGGCGGTTCTGCGTCGATACGTGACCCAATGCAGCCAGGGCAAAGTCCGCACGCATTCAATACAGAAAAGTATCCAACCTCGTTACATGGACAACCCGAGAACAACATTCAAAAATCTTTAGGCAATCAAGTAAGCTGGAAGAGTATGAGGATGCCAAAAGTTAAAGATTCAAACACGGTTAATCATACATTTGTTGTTCAGGTATTCTCTCCACTAGTGAATTGCTTCGATGTCCCAATAAAGCAAGAATGTCAAGAGTTTCCGCAGCTGCGCGAGAATTATCCAAATCCAGTTCAAACGTGTAATACTAATGGCAAAGGTGCAGATACAGTTACGAGTCGGCTACCAAGCCGAAGCCTTCCTCCAAAACGTCAGCTACAAAGGCCAGTGTTGTCGACAAAGGAATACGAACCTATTCTCAAGGACGAGCACAAACATCAACCATCAAGTGTCATTTATGATCATGAGGGCTTGGATGCTTGGTGAGTACTACCACTAGCAGCCTAACTGTGAGACGAGTTTGGTATTTTTCTCCCGAGTGATTACTAAATATCAAACTCGTCTCACAGTTAGCTTGCTAGTGGTAGTACACTAAAATGGAATATTATTAGTCATTCATCTGAAATTAAAACAATGCATGTATTGAATGCTAGGCTCCACAGGCCTAGCAAAATGTCAAAAATGAGCACATCAACTTATGTTTGGGGTCTGGGGATGAACAAGCAATATGATTCTTCCGGCTTTGAAATTTCCTTATCCTCCGAACACCGCCAGTATGTCAAGGGAGAAAATGATCCCTACGAGTTTGACGATGAAAACCATCAAGCCCCTGCAGTCAACATGGAAGGGCTGAAGAGAAAAGAGGAGAAAATAAAAGTAACGCCATTTGTAACCAAATTCGAAATCTGGAAGAAAGATTCAATAGTTTTGAGTATGCCAAGTTTTATAAATATTCGTTGACTTTTCAGGAGGAGGCAAGAAGCTCACAATACATTTACGAAAAACCACCAGTTCTAGAGAAGAAGGCAGATCTTTTTACAATAGCAGGGCTGGAACCTTCTTATAGCGATCTGGATCAAATATTTGACAACTCTGATTCTTCTGGGGATGACGAAATTGTAATGTTTTCTGAAGCTATTCTGATTAAGGTAAACAGGTTGAACTTTTATTTAATTTGCGTCGAATTTTTTCTGCTAGCAACTTCAGCCAACACCACCTTGGATCGAATAAACCAAGTGAACATGACGACAAAGGGGTGGCTCAACAAAATGCAAAACACAAATCCAATCTTGGAATTTTGAGACCTGAAGAATTATCGAAAATGTTTCCAACTCCGCCGTCACACGAACACAATCCAATATCGTCTCCATGTGGACTTCCAGAATCCTCTTCAATGGAACTTTTGGGTGATTCTTCAAGTTGCTCTTCGAAGACCACTGGATAATTATTCAATTCTCGGAAGTCCTCCTGATGAGCCTTCATCCGAAGTCAGGATTGAAACCCCATTCTTTATGAAGCTCCTTCAACCTAACTCAAAACAAAATTCGTCAGATTGGTCTTTTGTCTACAAACCTCCAACAATTTATAAGATGCTGGGATCCTCCAAGTATGCCCCTCTAGTTCTTCTCCCCAGTCAGCAACTTCCACCTCTCAACATTCTACCAAACTCAACGTACAAAGCATCTTGGCAATTTCCACCAACGCCTCCTCAATCTACGCAAACACCAATTCACCATCCACCCCTTCCACTTCAGCAGCACTCCATGCACATGGGAGTATCCATGCCTGGCCAAATTCATCTGAGGCCAGGTCTTTCTCCAATCTCACCCGTTCCAAACACAATGCGAGGTGAGTAATCGACTTTTCAGAAGTTTTTAAGTAAAGTAGAAGTTATTCTTAGAACGGAACCACATTTTAAGGTAATTATATTAAGCTAATTTGTATACAAATATCATAGGTTCTCATTCGTTATTTGACTTGGGAAGTCCGCCTCCCGGAAGTATGTACCTGAAACAAGGATCTGGAATGCAGCATACGCACGGCCAGCATCTGGCTTCCCATCCGCACATGTATGGCACGCGCGGGGTGGAAGCAAATTCCCTTGTCGTCAGTCTCTCATTATCGGATTCTGTGATTAATCTCTTCCGTGACCACAACTTTGATAGTTGTACGATGTGCGTCTGTAATGCTGGAAACAGAGTCGTTGGAAATATTAGAGGATCAGAAGTCGGGGTTTATATTCCGGATCTCAGTCCAGAAGAAGATCCGGTGAGGTGTAACTGCGGTTTCAGCGCAAGCGTCAACAGGAGGTACGAATAACATAAAATATTAAAATTCTTCAGTGATTTGTTGTTATTCCCAGTTCATTATTAATTTACTAAGTATTCGTGGATATTTCTTGTTAGGTTGGCCCACCGTGCTGGACTCTTCTATGAAGACGAGTTTGAGATTACGACTGCGGCTGCCTCATCAGCTCTCCTCAACGATGACTTCTACGAACAAAAGAAACAATCTCTCCTCCTTTTGGATCCAAAGTATCCTAATATGGCAGCGCTATTAGCCGATAAGGATGCTGTTAATGCTGCTAATATAGTTGACTCAATGCCTCCTTACCTATTGGAAATGCTGCGGGAGCAGTGTCTGTTATTGTTTGGTGCCTCAACTGCCTCGCGCTTTACTGGCGAAGTCATCCATCACAAGTATGTTTTTAAAAACTGTTAAAACTGAGAAGAGCGCTATGGAATTCAGACTAGCTAAAATGTGACTTATATTATATTTGTAGATGGACTGAACGAACTTACAACTTCCTGGAGTACCTTGATGGAAATCGTGCAGCCTTGACGGCGCTAGAGCACGGGAAGACAGTAATGTTGGAGGCGAGTGGCAGGAGTCCGTACCCGCGCTTGCCTGACGATGGTTTACCAGTGAAGGCGGGTTTATTATATATGCACAAATGGCCGTACCTTTGGGCTGTGGGTCCACAATCAAGTCAAGTAAGATTGGACACATTGGTGTAGCTTGTGTTTTGAACGGTTACCTCATTTTTTAATATACGTTGGACTAATAATTTTATTTGTTTCAGGATATTATGCAAGTTATGAAGGCACTTCTGCCTCTACTTCAAGACGCCGTCCATGCCAAAGCTTGGGATGCTCAATATAATGTTTCTGGACCGCTCACTTGGCGGCAGTTCCATCGCTTAGCTGGCCGTGGTACTGATGATCGTTGTGAACCTCAGCCAATTCCGTCAGTGCTCGTGGGTCTAGAAAGAGATTGGGTCGGCCTTAGTCCGCTTGCCATAAAATTCTGGGAGAAACTTCTCCTTGAACCATACGCCTACCCGAGAGATGTTGCCTATATTGTGGTCGCACCAGATAACGACTACATTTTGAAGAAAGTGCGAACATTCTTTCGAGAACTCACGTCAATGTATGAAGTCTGCCAGTTGGGACGACATTGCCCAATATCAAAAGTTCTACGAGATGGAATTTTGAGAGTTGGCCGTAATGCTGCTGCCTGTTTATCCACCGAATCTGTGGATGAATGGTTCCAGAACTTACCTGACATTCCAACTGCTGCAACACTCAGACTTTACGCGCGGGTAAGGCAATCGAGTTTTCTGGATCAATTGAAATTTATTTAAAAGTTTCTTTAGTAACAAGGCAGCTTATATGTAATGTTTGCTTTTTCAGGTTTGTCTGCACTATTTAGCGCCGCAACTGAAGGATATCACGCTAGATCAAACCCTTCTAGAAAATCCTAATTCACAGTCGTCTCGGCCCATTCCAGACAAACCGAACTTATCTCCAAAAACCGTTCCGCAAAATGAACCTTCAATAGGTACTCCACCTCAGGGTCCTACAACACCCAAGAACGAATTTGGTACGATCTTACACTTTTTTTTTTTTTAAATCAGTGGCGGGGATTATTAGTAGTTCGGATTACTGATATATTTTTCACACATTTATAGATGTCAATGATTTCGGGATGAAGGACCAGAATGGGCAAGATAACAATGACGAAGAAAGAGATCCACCAGCTCTGGTTATTTATCTCGTGGAGCCGTTTGGCTTTGGTTCTGACAACAAGGATTTACACCGGTATGTTGAACCTCATATTAGAAGTACGCCAGGAACCCGAAGCGTATTTTTACGTAATTTTCTACTTTCAGAATGGCAAGCCTTGGTCTTCTCCGGTGCTTTGCTTCAATGCTACCGGTTGTTCCCGAAAACATCAAAAATAACATTACGCTGCAGGTATGAGTCTTTCGTTAAACTTCTTTGTAGAATTGATGTGTTTCACGTGTTTATGCTTGAATTCTACTCTCAAAGGTTATTTCGCTGGAGGATATTATGAACATCGGAAACAGCAGCCTGGATATGCGCTTCAAAAATGATCAAATGCGGGCTTTATCACTTACAATTTATTCCCAGTGTCGGCGTCATCTAGTCCATCAAAGTGGTATCAGGTCACTTACAGGGTTTGGGCCCGCAGCGACTACAGAAACGTTTCTCAAATCCAAAGATGTAAGTTTAAAACTTGAAATTGTTGACTGGACGAATGTAATTATCTATTTTCTTCTCCCTACCTGCAAAATTTAGATGAAGAAGAAGGAATCGTATGAACTATTTTCTCCGCCTTACGTATTGGCTCCTGTGAAGGAGAAAGTGACAGAAGGAGTTGAGTGGTTAGGGAATTTACAAAGTGTTGGTGGAATGGTTAGCAGTGGAATTCTGTCGAACGGTCCAGTTGCACCAACCTCATCTTCTGTGCTCTATATAGCTTACTGCATATCGGAAGATCAACGATGGTTACTCGCTACAGCAACGGATGACAGAGGAGAACTTGTGGATAGCACTACAATTAGCATCTATGTACCGAATCGATCAAAGAGAAGAAAAGCCTCCGCTCGAAAACATGGTCTTACTAAATTGATGGACTTTATCTTGGGAATTATGTCAACGGGAATCCAACCTTGGCGTCTAGTTGTTGGTAGACTGGGTCGAGTTGGACATGGAGAATTGGAAAGTTGGAGCACGTTACTCAGTCGCAAGAGTCTTCTGCGAGCTTCGAACCAATTGAAGGAGGCCTGTCGCCAGTGTTCTCTTCAGTATCCGTTGGATACACCCTGTGTCCTTTCCGCATGTCTGGTATCATTGGAGCCAGACAGTTGCTTGCGGCTGATGCCAGACCAATTCACTCCAGATGAAAGATTCGGCGTAACGTCGACAGCTGCAGCGTGTACCGGTTCTTCGACGTTGTCGACTCCGCATGACGTATCTTGTTCTCATATTCTTGTATTTCCAACATCAGCAACTACTCAGGTAATTAACTGTCCATCCACATTTATAGTTATCGTTTTGCATCCGGTTTACTAACCAATTTATTTTCATGTTTAGTCGTCACAGACAGCTTTCCAAGAACAACACATAAATTGTAATGATATGGGAGATGAAGACTTGCTCTTTGGAGAAACAGAAGATATCACAGATGGAATTGATGGAATGCAGGTATAATAAATTTATTTCTTTAAAATGTCTTAATACTTCAGAGCCTTTAACATGAAAAGTTAACATATTTTATTTTTGCAATACAGGACCTGCAACTCGGTGATATTTTTAGTAGTTGGGACACTGGCCCCGGAGCGTCCAGTCCAATAAGTAGTCCACGAAGAGATTCATCGTCACAAGCTGGAAGTCCTGGTATTGAAGCCTTAGGAAGGCAGTCACCATTTCACGGAACCGGGCAGAATCGGGTAAGGACTCAATTATGCGCAACTTTATTTTAGAATGACGAACGCCGAGAATGGCGGAAATTAGAAGATTTACAAAGCGAACAAATGCTATAATTTTCACCTCTGTTGTTGTTTAGGTTGGAAGCCGAAGCGATGGAAGTGAAGAGCTGGGAAATCTTCTGCAGCAACCATTAGCTTTAGGATACTTGGTTTCAACTGCCCCGGCCGGAAACCTTCCTTCTTGGTTCTGGACGTCTTGCCCTCAGCGATCAAGTGAGACGGGGACGGGTGTATTCTTTAAATCCGCACTTCACATACATTCACACAGTGTCCTTCACAATTTGGATGATCTACTACAACAACAGTCCAATGCAAAACAGCATCCTTTGGATTCGCAGTATACTACAGATGTGCTCAGGTAGGATAATGATTTTAGTGCTGCGACGATAAAAAAAAATTGACTCAACTTATTTATGGACGTGAAATAATTTGTTTGATTATTTTTTTTTCTAGATTTGTGTTGGAGGGATATAATGCATTATCATGGTTATGTCTTGATCCAAAATCACACGACCGAAAGTCATGCCTTCCTGTTCACATCCAAAAATTACTTCAACTCTACTTCACTATTTCGACACTGGTGTGAGCGTATCATTTGCAGGTTATTTTTGATTTGAAAAACTGGAAGAGGGATTATACTTGTTGGTGTAGTTTGTCCTGGAGGGTACAATCAGTCAAACTGAAGAACAAATCATGGGAATGGGTTCAGAAATGGGTCCAACGAAGAGAATACTTTAGTATTGAAACTGGATATACAATTTTATGGAGAACTTGACTATTTAGACTTAGACAGAAACTTAAGAAGAGGCGGAAATCCTTCGCAGGTCAAGACAAATCCTGTGGAAGCTGAACTTAAAATGGGATCAGAAAAAAATCCTGCAGGAAAACTTGGACAATGGAATTCAAATTTTTATGAAAGAGAATTTGAACTTAAAACAAAGAAGGGGGATCGTAAAAAATGCCCTACGCATTTCCAAAAGATGAGAATTCAATATGGAATACAGATGTTCTCGTTGTGCTCGTTATAACAATGTAGATATATAGTTAAATAATTGGTTATTATAACAAGATTTAGGAGTTGAACGTTCTCCTTAGAAAAAACCTAGGATCCAAAGTAGATTCAAATGGATTTAAATTCCTTTGAAACCTTAAGATATAGAGGACCCGAACCCACCCTAATTACCCTTCTGATTTTATATAAGAAATTTTAACTAATTAAGTCCGTTGCATTTTATTACTCATTTTAACCAAATAATTTATATTGAAAATTTTATAAACGCCAACAAGGAAACATTCAAATCGGATGTTGTTATAAATTCATTTGACTTCTTATTATTCCTGAGCCAGGGTTTAGGGAATGCCGAATTTCCGAAATTCCATCAATCTCGGGAGCTAACACAAGAATTGTGGAGTGCAGACGAATTACGATTTCTAAACAGGAGAAGTAATGATGGTACCTTTGTAAATTTATTCACTGATTCGATTAATTTAAAATTTATGCGGAGTCATACAAAGAAGTATCACTAAACACTGGTGCTTTTACAAAATTAGCGAAGAGAGTACATGATAAGGAGAAAGACGCAGAGGCCAATAACCAGTCCAATGATGACAGAGTCCTTTCTCTTTTTCACATTAATTTTGGAGATTAGGTTGTTCAGGGCTGGAAATCTACTTGTCAAATCATTCATCCTTGTTTGGATTTTTTTGAAAGCAAATCTCTGATTGACAAGATTCTCTTTGGTTTCAATTGCAATTGCAATTTGCTCATCAATGAGGCGTTCAGATCTATAGAAAAACCCAGGGAAGAGGCGAAATGTCACATG
>JABASL010000935.1:0-13061 GCA_019775825.1 Neanura muscorum | reverse complement strand
AAGCCCGGAGTGAATTTAAAAAAATCTTATTAATTTAAAAAAGGGGTCAAACAAGCGTTTTTAAAAAAGTTGTGCAGTTTGATGTGTGCATTTTGTCACCAGAGTCAGGGCTTTAGGTGTTAATACAATTTCTCCCAAAACATAAACACGAATTCGTTGAAACAGAAAATATCATACAACCTAGTCTAGTACCCCAACGAGAACTAATAATGGATCCGCCGTATATTACTTGCAATTCAAAATCTGTGAATTTTAAAGCCTTTAAGCTTGTTGAATATGCGTAAATTTTAGAATAAAAAAAAACAGTCGTGACGGTTTGTTTAAAATGTGGCAACAACCTGTAATGATAATGAAATTTCTATCGAATCAGTTCAATATCATAATAAAAAGGAGTCCTCATGTTCTCTTAGAGACAATGTCAAGCTTCACCTCTTTATGCGTCATGATCATGAGGATTGGGTGAATGAGGATGTGAAAACTTGATTTTTGAAGATATCTTCAAAAATGTGGTGTGCCTATGGACAAGAAGGAAACAAAATTGTAAGATTTGTTATTTATTTTTGGTGTATTTTTACGGGAGTTTTAAGTGTAAATTAATTTAATTATTGCTTTTACTGACATATCCTGAATCCAACCTGTTACACGTTTAATATTTAGACGTAAGGTTAGGAATAAGATAGGTAAGGGCAGGATAAAATTAGAATCCCTACGCTATGCTACTTGTAGGTCATCCACCTCCAAATCCTAAGTGTCATTCCTTATCCCCTTGTTTTTGAAGGGCTGCTATCGTGGTCACATTCATTTGAGATGTTGAGTAGGTGGAGGAGGGTGGACGGTCAAGGGTCAAGTTCAAACCTATTTCCTTTCCATTTAGTAGACTGTTTTGTAAACGTTTTATTTAAACATTTGTTCTCGTATGTCGTATCTCAACAAGTCGTGTTTGTTTGTGCAGACTATCTCCAGGATTTTAGCAATAAATCACTTTCACAATCGCAACCTCATCATTTAATCTGTATTTATATGTGACTTCATTTCAGGTCTATAAGATTCACACTTATCAATCCTCTTCTTATCTCAGCCAAAGGAAGAATTCAGTCAGCCGAGAAGTCGAGAGAGTCTGTGCTTGTGCGGTATCTTGGTTTGGGTTAAGCGTTGATATTTCTTTGAGTATAGGCAGGAAACCGGAGTACAATGACAGACCAATTTATAAATCAAGTGTTCAAAACTTCTGTTGCTGCATTAAGTCAGAAGCTGGGTTGGGATGCTTCTCAGACTTCCGCAATTGACATTTTGGCTGATATTTGGAAACGGCAGCTGCTACACATTGGCAAGACTTGTCACCGCTACGCCGAACACTATGGGAGATCGGAAGTTAATGATGGAGATGTGCTTCTAGCGTTCAAAGACTTGAATCTATCAATACCGGAGCTTGAAGAGTACGTCCAGAACTTTGATCCTGTCAAACTTCCGTTTAGAACACCCAAATTCCCAGTTAGTAAACAATCACACCTTAACTTTCTGAGGCCGGGGAGCAAAGAAGTGCTTACTCGACCAGTTCACATACATGAATATATGCCTCCGTGGGAGATTCCAGACGAGACGGCTGAAAAGAATGTTAAGGAGAAGGACTTAATTAGCACCGATAAAGAGGAGAGGAAAAATTCTATTTCACACCCTTTCCAATCCCTGGCCATACCATCTACCACATCGGAATCACCTAAACCTGTCCAGGAGGTTTGCGTTAAATTGGAAGACCAAGAACCCTTAAATGTTTTGGAAAGGTCCGAACTGAATGAACATGAGCAAGATCATGCAAAAGAATCTGAAGCCGGAGATCCCCAACCACAAGTTTCCACCGACGCGGTTTTCAGATCCTTTGCTAGCTCGACGAAACGGTATTTTGGAATAAGCATATTTTAGATTATGGTTTTAGTTGGCGTTACTGTTAATGTACTGTTTTTTTTAAATAACCCGTCTTTGAATTATTAGAGGAAGTTCGGCTGGAGAAAATCCGGCATTGAAGCGTGTCCGAATTCTTATGGCGGAAGAAGGTCATCCTCTACGTGAAATTTCATCTGTGATGATGACAACTTCAGGATTCCTCAGTTCATCCAGGGAAGGGCGTCTACCAGAATCAAGACCACCGCCAAACCGTGATTTCTTCGACCCAGAGCCTGTCGTCGAGAAAAAGAAGAAGAGCGTTACAATGAAGAAAATTGTCGAAGGAGTAAAGAAAATAGAAAAAGAGAATCAGGACGAAGTTGAACTTTTTGGGAAGCCCGATAGATTGGTAATACCAGAGCTAAAGCACAAATCAGAAACTCCTAAAAAATCCAAAGAATCTTCAAAGAGCAGGGAGGAAACTGCTCATCCAGTAAAATTGAAGCATGCTGAAAAAGAGTCCAAGTCAGACAAACTCAAAATATTTAAAAAGAAGTCTAGGGATGATGAGAAGCTTGCAAAACAACGTGAAAAGGACACGGAGAAGCCGGAGATAAAACTTGAAGTAAAGATGGAACAGGATCTGGAAGAGATTTCTAGTGAGGAGGGAACCTTCCAGGAACACCTGAACGTCAAGTCGTTTAGCCCAGCTGAACCTTCCGAGAAACGGAGAAAAAAGAAAAGTGAAGACCTAAGACGGTCCCGGAAGGATAAGAAACGGGATCGTGAAAGGCTAGTTCCTGGGGTAATTCCAATTCCTCGTATATCTCCTAAAATTCCGAATGACTTCACTAAGACAGATCCGGTTAAAGAATGGGTCAGTGTAAAACAGAAGAATAGAGCTGTTGCATTCCCTTCATTTTCATTTAGTGATACCGCTAATAAGTCTGGAAGATCGAAGAAACTCCGCCACTTGAAAGACATGAAGTCTCTAATTCCCGAAATTAGTATAAATGTATCTAAAGCGCTTCCACCTCTTCCTGAACTTAAACCATTTTTTGGAACTATGTCAATGGCCCCTGGCCTCATACCCACGAATCTCGGACCTCCACCACCTCTGCGTTTTGGTGGGTCATCGCTCTCTCCCTCCATTACAATTACTCCAGCCCAACCAACTCCGAGTGGCTCCAAGGAGTCTGTTAGAAAAGGCGCAACATCCCTACCCATTCCATCAACTGTATGCGCATCAGTCACGATAACACGAATTGACATGCCTAATTCACAATCCCAACAGAGCTCCCAATTTGACTCTCCGATTACTATAACGCCAACTGTTGGTGGACAACACTCTTCGGAGAGACAAAGTCCAATCTCCGTTCATCACCCGGATTCTACTTCAGGATCAGGAATCACAATTACTCCCATCTTAATGACTGGAGACCACAGCAGCAAATCCGACAAAATTGAGAAGACTGGGGGATCGGCAGTATCCTTGGCGTTGAAGGAGGACTTGTCGAAAGAGCAACGCCGGAAAGACAAAGAGAAACGTAAGGAGATCAAGAAGGAAAAGAAAAAAGAAAAGAGGGAGAAACTTAGGGAAAAAGAAAGGCTTCGCGCCAAGGAAGAGAAAGCACCGCTGCCTGAAAAGAAAGAGCGGAAGGAGTCCAGAGATTTGGAACCCATGGTCCCAAAGCTAACGCTTAAGATACATAGCAATGCTTCTACACCAATGGACAGTCCAAATCGTGTCAGTGAGCGAACAGAAACTACGCCACCGCCACCACCACCAACTAGAAAAATAACTATGACTATCAAGCCTATGGAAGACCTTGTAACTGCACGTACTCCGTCTCCCGAGTTGGCACGCTTTTCTCCCCTCGTCACAAGGTAAGTTGTTGCTTTCTTTTATCTTTGTTTAGTATAAATCAGATTCAGTGATGGGCTTTAACTTAACCAATCATTATAAAGGCCTCCGAAGGTACACAAAGCTGCACTGCCGAAGCCTTCGCCACCAGTTGTGATAAATTCGGAGAAAGTGGAATCAAAGTCCAAATCCGAAAGAAGGAGTTCTGGAAAATCGAAATCCAAATCGAAGGCTTCCTCACAATCTCAATCTGGACTCGTCACAGAAACGGTTGGATTTTATATAGATACGCACGTAAGCTTTCACTCTTATTTCATTTTCAATATTATTTGGTTTTCTCTGAATGGCTAGTTACGAAATCGTTGCTTCTTAGTCCTTTTTTGTTTTTTAAATTTCTTTCTCTCCATCTTTGCTCACGCAGTAGCAATACAACACAATCAACCCGATTTCATAAGTCATAAGTTTTTGATCAACGTCTTTGTTCGTTAAAAAAAATCAAATTAGACTTCGGGTGTACGAACCCAATTACAAAACGTTTTCGTTTTTAATATCTTAGGGCAACAAGGTATGGGTATGTCCAGCTGTGGGCTGCGGACGAGAAGATGATGGAAGTCCGATGATTGGCTGTGACATTTGTGATGATTGGTACCATTTCGCATGCGTCGGAATTGAGGAAACCCCTCACGATGATGAGCACTGGTACTGCCCTCGCTGTGTGAAGAAAGGGGCCAGGAAAGGTCGATGACTGTATTATTTAGTTAAGTTACTGTCCAAAGTTTACGCACGTATTTTATTTTAACGATAGCTAAAAACTTTTTAAAACTTGGTCGGAAGTAAACGTTCAAGAAGCTCCAATCAATCCGATCTACTAGTAAAATATCAATATCGTAAAAAACCCGTTCTTGTGGGAGTACGCCTGACTCGTAGCGTAAGGCGTAAAAGATAACTTGAAAATCTTACAAGGGAATATTCGTTTGGGGCAGACGGCAATAATGGAAATTGTTAATGGGTTGAATAATAGTAATAATATTTGAGTTTATCATTATTAAATGAGCGGCCGAGTGCAACTTGTTTCATTAGTAAATAGAGTTCTGCATACCGGAGTCGGAGAGAAGTTCGTCTTTTCTCTCACTTTCTCCTGCTTCGGCATTTCGCTGCTCCTCCAACTTGGAGGCTCCAAGTCATTTTGAGAAATTCTCAAACTGGTATGTATGTTAAAAAACTCCATGCTGAATTTTGCTTCCAAAAATTGTCACGTTATAGGTCCCCCTTTTTTGCGCTCAGCCACTAATTTTTATCACGAAAAATCTTAAATATGATGACTATACAACACATTTAAAAATTGCCCTCATTGATGTCGTCTGACCGTTATGAATGTTTCACTGTGAGTATGGCCATCAGTAATATAGTAGTTTATGATTTCAATTTCCTATTCATTTAAATAATCACGTCGTACCAAAAAAAAATTAGAAAGTAATTCAAGGTTTTTAACTTTTACCTCTAAACACCGATCGTGTCAGTACTGCAGAATCTAATCGGAACCAAATTACATATATCGTGTCATTATTATATTACCACACATAATTTTATTTATAGCTAAGAGTTTAAAAGTTATAAGTCTTTCAAATGTAAGTTAAGTTTGAGAAAACTCAAAACTATATATAATATATTACTACAGTTACTTAATTACTTAATATTGTAAATATATTTGTCAATGTAATTACTGATGTAATAACATGCTTGTTTCAAATTAGACGCACGCTTCTGTGTTCTTTTGCGATGGGTTCTGTCTAACGGCTTTAGTATGGCGTATGCCTTGGAACCCCGCGTCCCCCACCGCGCACTTTGCCTCCAAATCCACCTCTCCCGCGTCCTCTGGAATATGCATCATATCCTCCGCCATAACTGTCGTACCCTTCATAGTATCCGTCGTATTCATAACCACCATAACCCTCTCCAACTGCATAGCCACCAGTTGGCCATGCCGAGTACGCTACAGCACATCAGAATTAGTCAACTCGCAAGGGAACAGTTGAACTGGTTTAGTTTCTTTCATTACCTGGTGCCGCATAACCCCCATAACCACCACCCCAACCACCTCGACCTCTCATGCCACTTCCTCCCCTGCCTCTTCCTCGTGCGCTTCCAGTAGATTCGTGCCAACCACCCCCATGTGGAGGTTTGGCCATTGGCACAGCTTGTTTGATATCCACCTACATATTACGTTGCACGATACATTAATTTGTGCGAGGAAGAAAAAGGAGCTGCGCCTGTTCGTAACAAGCATAATTTTGTTTTCTTTCAGTCTTTCATGCTACATTTTGAAAATGACGGATTCTAGCGAACCAACTAGACATGCTCGTCGAAGGGCTTAAATAATTACTGGGCCCAAAGAAACTATCCCCCAAGCATATGTATCTCTAGATGACGTTGTATTGAAATACAAGCCTAGACACCCACCAGGGGTGGCATAGGCGTGTACTTCGGGGTCAATTTTTTGGGCAATTAATCCCGTCCTTGTGCGAGCAATGTATCTAGTTAGTATTATTAAATTTATAATTGCAAATTTTGGGGAAGGCCAATACATTTTTTCGGCGTACTCTTGAGTCAGAACTCCACCAGTCTGACTTTAACTCCATGAGCGCAAAGTTATACATATTCCGTTACCTCCTTTCCGCTTATGGTTTGTTTGGGATTCTTAAGTAGTTCCTGAGAAATGGCGATATCGTCAAATGTGACAAAGCAATAGTTCTTTCGTTGGTTGGTTGATTTGTCGATTGGGACCTCCATGTCAACTACGTTTCCAAACTTGCTGAAGTAATCCTTCACTGCGTCATTACTTATGTCGTTCGTGAGTCCACCTATCATTTATAAAATAAATGAATGGGTTCAAAAATAACCATTAAAAATGAGGACGGAATGGACGAAGCTTCTGCGACCATTATAAAGGCACTTGACGTTTCTTCTCTACGCAAGAACTCGAGGAGGTCAAGTTGTTTCTACTAGGGAGCGAAGAAAAGTGCTTTGCTGTATTTGAATTGGTGGCAGACAACTTGGTTTGAATTAACTCAATTTTTCCTGTCTAATATTAACTTACGCTAATAATTTGTCAAAGTCTTTGTTGTAAAACAGTATGAATTGTAAAACTTACCTACAAAAATTTTTCCGGGGCGAGCTTTTGCCCTTTTCGGGTCAACTTTTTTTCCATTGATGACATGTTCACCTGTCGCTAAAACTTGTTCCACGGAGCTGAGTTCGGTAAAAATGATAAATGCAAATCCACGTGGCCGACCGGTCACAGCGTCGGTCTTGTATGTTAGACCTTCTACATCTCCAAATTTGCTAAAATACTCTTTTAAATCTTCTGTTGGTCAAAAATAACAAAATGTTACTTATTGACACAGTTAATTTCTTACATGTCCAAATGTAATTATCACTTACTCTCCTTTGTGTCCCAACTCAACCCACCGACGAAGAGTTTCCTCCTAGAACCGGAAGGTATAGAAAATCAACGTTATAAAAGGCCTGATTTGGATAATTATAATAAACTTCATCGGATATTTATTACGAATTGCTGTTATAACGTTATAAGTTATGCGACGTTATAACGTTACATAGATGTACAGGACGCTGCATTAACTTGTCTATAAGTACACTGAAAAGTCAAACGCAACGCTATTTTCACTTTCCATTTTTGCAGCGTAATTGCAAACGCTATCTAATTCGTTGCAAAGAATTTCTCTATTGACCATTTAGTTTCTGTTTTATGAAACTTTTTAATTACTAAAAGGAGCGGAATTCCAAACAGTTGTGCAATACAAGAAATATGAGTAATGAAAGAAAGGAAAAATATTGAAAACGAAGATCAAAATTAAAGAAAGCGAAATTGACTAGCCCGATGAGCGAAAATGGATTATTGAGAGGGCGAAAACAAATAATAACCTAAGCAGTCAATTGGGTTAAGGAGCAAGATTCCGTGTCATTTGGGAGGGAAGCTGGACATCCACTCGGCACGGACACAACACTAGATAGACGTTGAGCTCCAAATGAACCTGAAACGGGTTAAATCAATAATTGTAAAACGATTCCATCTGTAGTCCACCAAGTTGACATGGTCACATCGATCCATTTGTTCGGTGTGCAGTTAATAGCGTATTGGATGTATTTCGACTTATGCTTGTACTGAGGTCACATACCTTAAACTATACCTATACGGGCCGATCAATTTTCAGTACGTTTTTGATTTTCGTAGGAGCGATCAACTCCTAATTCTAAAATAAGCAACGCTAAAAAACTAGGTGCCGAGTACTTTAACAAAAAACCGCGGGCTAGAACATTGAATTGCTGTTATAATTGTTCGAATATCCAACTCTGCGTATTCGCTGAAACGCGCGCGTTGACCTTTTTTGGTGACCTTTACATCAAACATACGCTGGATGAGCGTGACACGAAACATTTTTTGTTTGAATCAGGCTCATTCCAAGTGATTCTGACTCGGCTTCGTCGAGAGATCTAATCAAGTTAAATCAATTCAGTAAGACTTAATTGCCGGTACACAAACCCATTGGTTGTTCTTTAACGTTCCGGCGAACCTTGAATCTGTCACCTTTCACAGCTTTGAAGAATTGTTTAAATTGAAAACTTGTAATTTGTCAGTGCTCGTTTCCTAATGGTAACGATCCGTTTCCTGCACGGCGCCGAACATGATTAAAACGAAATCTAAATCCAAACTATCGGTGATTCAATCACCACCCCTACCAAAATTCTTACTTGTCATCGTCTTTGCCTTTAAGCTTCGAATTTAACGATGTTTCGTGATCTTTAGCCGCATCAGAGGTTTCGACAGTTCGGTCGCCTTTCGCTTCATTGATCTCTTGATCACCACTATCCCCTGAAAAGCTATTTGTACTACCTCCTCCTGTCAATTGAGGTATATTTTCATTCGTACCACCAGTACCCTCGATCAGTTCGTCCTCCGTAAAATTTTGGCCGTCATCCGCACTAGTTTCGAGGTTGTTAAGTCCATTGTCGCCGCCAGCCTCATAATATCCGTGATTTTCAGCAGATTCTGTTTCTAATTTAATGTTCTGCATATTTCGCTTTACCTTAACAAAAAAAAACATTTAAATCTTCGTACGATGATGGATTAATTTCAAGTTATAACAAACACACACAGTGAAAGCAAAATTAGTAGCCTGCGTCAGCAGGCTTTACTTTAGTTTACTACTGATGTTTCCTAACCTACCAAGTAAAGTTACTTTAGTAAAGCCTTACCAGTCTTCAGCACTTTTCAATCTCGGGATCGGCGATCCTGCAATCCCCCATCTCAATCCCGGGATGGGGGATTGCAAGATCGCGATTGCTAGCTTTCACTGAAGATTGAAGGATCGGGATTGCTAACAGCCTCCCAAGATTGAGATTGAAGGGATTGGGATCGCAAATAAAAGTGCCGACCCAGCAATCTCAAAATTTTTAGTCCAAAACCACGAGCCAGGATTGCCGATTTTAGGATCGGCAATCCCGCAATCCCCGATCTCAATCCCGGGATGGGGGATTGAAAGATCGGGATTGCTANAGGGATTGGGATCGCAAATAAAAGTGCCGACCCAGCAATCTCAAAATTTTTAGTCCAAAACCACGAGCCAGGATTGCCGATTTTAGGATCGGCAATCCCGCAATCCCCGATCTCAATCCCGGGATGGGGGATTGAAAGATCGGGATTGCTAGCTTTCTCTAAAGATTGAAGATTGCAAGATCGGGATTGCCAGATTCCTCCGAAGATTGAAGATTGCAGGATCGAGATTGCTAACTGCCTCGAAAGATTGAGATTGATGGGATTGGGATCGCAACCAAAAGTGCCGAACACTGGTGCACAAAGAAAATTGTACAATGCGCTAGGAAAATTGGACGGTGCGCAAAGAAGATTGCGCAACGCGCTATGTCTGGTGACTTCATATTTTGATGGTGCTATTGGTAGATATTGGAGGGTGGGAGGTTTAAAATAATTTGTACTAAAATATTCAAGGTCAAAAGTCATGTTCGTTGAAATATTCGACCTACTTTGACGTCTCAGCGGAAGTGGAAAGAGCTATTGGAGAGAATGTTCCAGTCGTGGCTCTGGAATCTGCCATTATCACTCATGGAATGCCATTTCCAACCAATATTGAAACGGCCCTTGGAATTCAAGCCATCATTAAAAGAAAGGTTCGCACGCTTTCTTATTTTGCATCTCCAAAAGGCCAAAGTATACAAAGATAACGAACAATTTTCCCGTTTTTTTTTAGGTACAGAGAGAAAGTCATTTTCACTCAAATTTTGAGCAAGGAAATTGGCAGAGTCTTTTTAAATGTACGGCCACTGATAAGCATGGAGAAAGTGTCATAAAGTTGGATCTCGGGTGAAAAAAATCACATTGTGGATGAGATAGTAGCCGTTAGCTGAAACGTGATTGGTAGAAAGTGTGTCTCACTATTGGCAATTTAGACCGTAATAGGTGTTGGCAGTTTAGGAAAAAGTAGCTTTCACTCAAGGAAAAACTCCTTTTCTGAAAGTACGCTACATTTGAAATCCACTTGGGAAAAATCTCCACAAAAGTCTAAGCACTTGGCCTACTCTCTTAATTTATCAACTATTACTTTACCCAAACTCAATCTTACTTTCTCGTCCTGATAAATGAGACACTGGGGATGGGAGGCCAAAGTGAAGGAAAAAACGCCAAGGACAAAATACAGGGAAAGAATTCCCAGGCAAAGAGAAGGGTGTGAGTTCGGCTCTGACCTTAGCTTTGACCTCGGGCGAACAAGTCTTCCCCGTTTTAAGCCATAAATTACATGTTCAGCTTGTCCTGCTTGTGTTGGGTGGAGTGGCTGGACCAAGGACATAGAGTATTTTTTTTTCGGAAATTCTCAAAGTCCCGACTGCCAAATCCAAAAAATCGGAAATTTTCAGTCCCGACTGAAAAATCTAAAAAAAAATGGATATTTTTACTTGATTTTACGTTTCAAACGTTTTGAAAACGTGCAATGTTGGCGGGCTTTCCTGAAATGGATAAATGATGTGACCCATCGTAAAGACAGGAGAAGACTATTTCTAGGATTTCTTACAGATTTTTATTAATGACCTCCCCTTTCTCCATGTAATTTCTATCCCACTGCGACTAATTAAGGTCACGCATAACGCATAACTCTTTCTGTGTAGGAGTTACCCCTTAATTAATTACAAGTCAATCAATGATGCTAATCCCACACGCTTTTTACTCCCACACGCAGGGAGTAGTTCCAGCAACTGTTGGTGTGATTGAAGGAAAGGTCAAAGTTGGGTTGAATGATGAAGAAATTGAATTTTTGGGGTCAAGGGTCACTGGTGCCAAATATTATGATGCATCAACTCCATTGGTCAAAGTTTCTAGAAGAGATTTTCCAATTGTCATGTCTCAAGTAAGGTTCTCTTTGGAAAAAACTTAAATTAATCACATTAAAGTATGAAAAATTTCCTTCTTAATTGATCACCCTGTATTTTCAGAAATTGACTGGAGGAACCACAGTAGCTGGAACGATCATCGCTGCTTCAAAGGCTGGAATTTCAATTTTTGCTACTGGTTTGTAAACAATTGGGAAATGGACTCGTACATAATGGTCAAAGTATTCAAAAACTGCTTTTTTTTTTACGTGCTATCACCCGGGATAAAATTTTCACCCTTAATCATAAACTTCTACTAATTGGTCCGGACTGACCCTAAGTGACCTCCCTAACTAGAACAAAAAGGTCCATTTTGACGAGCAATATATTCTAAATGGTATTTGACCTATTTTGACCCATTTGACCTATAGGTCAAATAAAAAAAAATCAACACTCTCGTTGGTAATCATAGTAGATGATTACTAACGAGAGTTTTACCAACCAAAAAACTGGGGATTGCTCGTGTAACAATGGCAAAAATAGTAAAATTCCGTAAAGTGAAAGTGGATTATTGGAATTTGGACAGGAAAAAGTGTAGATAGAAATTGAGTTTTTGTCTTCATGTTTTCTAAAAATAATTTTGGTTGTGTTGTATTGGCAGGTGGAATTGGAGGCGTGCATCGAGGAGCTGAATTGACCTTTGACATTAGTGCTGACTTGAGGGAGCTGAGCCGAGTTCCAATAGCCGTCGTGTCGGCTGGAGTGAAATCGATTCTGGATATTGGAAAAAGTCTCGAATATTTGGTAAGAGTCAGAATTAAAGACTGGTGTCATCCTTAGGCTCCGCCCTCCAAGCCCTCTCCTTAATAATTTCAACTTTACCTCCTGCCACTCTCAAAATCACAAACAACTTTCTCCGGCGCCTTCTTACTACACGCTCCTTACAGGCTTTTGACCCAGGGCCGCAATTATCCCAAATAATTTTTCTAGGTTAACTCTTCGGGTTGACACTTCCAGGTTAGGTTAGTCCCAATTCTTCTAGGTTAACTCCTAGGTTAACCTAAGAGTTAGGTTAATTCGGGTGTTTACACTGACAGAAACTTAGAACCATGCTGTAGATATGTTGTTATCAGAGGAAAACAGGAAGGGCCGGAAGCCAAACAAAACGATGATGCTCTTCTTCAATTGTCTCACAAATAACGCACCACTTATTTCTGTCTTTTCTTCCATTAATCCTTTTCTTTTTTTTCTAAATATCAAAACAACGCCCGATTTCTTATTAATACAATCCAAGTGGTGACCCTAATCATGTCAAAATATTTCAAATTACGTATAATTTTTGTCAGGAAAAATTTCAAAATTTCAAAGAGATTTCAAAACTTAAAGGAAATTGAAAAATTTAAAGGAAATGAAAAAAAAAAGGAAATTCAAAAATTTCAATATTTAAAAATTTTGGCAACAGGCGTGAATTGAAAAAAAAATAGTGCCTGATTTCAGTTTTAGAATTCTGTATGATATTTGTAATTTAGAGAAATTTAGGACAAATAGAGAAGAGAACGTGATAATTGCAGTTAAGCTGTAATTTGCATTAACCCGCCCTTAAGAACTCTCTTAATTTTCAAGTACTCTGTGGAGGCAAGTTTGAAATTCAAACATGCTGATCAACGTCATAGCGGATGGATGTACAATTTGAAATTTTTAATGGCAATTGAGGGTGAAATGGAAGAAGAAAGCATTTTATGGGTGGCGTGAGTGTAATGTTTTGATTAAAGGTGCATTTGGATGATTTGAGAGCGGAGAGGTTATTTTTGTGGGTAAAATCAACAATATAAATGGTGTTTTTCGATTGTTTGTGGAGTGGTTTGGCCCTTGAATTAAACTTTTCATGAATTGTTCTTCTTTTTTCTCCATTGTTGTT
>JABASL010000934.1:0-13061 GCA_019775825.1 Neanura muscorum | reverse complement strand
TAGTGTGTGGGGGTATTAGATCCTGGAAATTTGCGTCCAAAACCTCAGAAAACCAACTCGAAAAAAGAGAAAGTGTTGAAAGCTGGGCAGTCATTAAAAAAGGCTCTGTTATTTGTAAAGGTGAAAGTTTACTTTCTCCAACACATTTTTATTTTATCTTAATTAATGACTAGCATTAAGATTACTTAAATTATTTACTTATTTAACATACGACCTAATTTTTGCCTATTTTTAAGTTAACAGTTTATTTAACTAGATTTTTCCGCCGTTTTCCGACATTTCTCGTCAACGAAATGAACCTAAGTGATTTTCCTATGGACGATACTTTTTTGGTTGAGAAAGTGGAAACTAAATACCGTGAATGGGAACCCAGAAATTTTGAAGCTGTTAACCTTTGACCCTTCAACAGCGGCAAGGCCAAATATTTGTGAATCCGGGATATTTAGGTTTCATTAGCTGAAGAAATAAAAGTAGAAGTAGTGGAAGTCGTTTGGACAGGGTGGCGGACACGGTTGTAAGAGATGCCAGTTATGGGTAGTGGCGAGGAGGCGGATGCATGGACGCCTTGACGCTTATGGGGCGGGCGTTGTTGAAGGCCGTGTCTGAGCTCCATTTAACAGTGCCTGTACAATTGGCATGAACAATTGATACAATGGAAGCGAAGTTAAACCAATTGCGTCTGAAGGAAGATTCGGACTGTTCACGATGTTGGCTATACCGCCAGTTGGATCGAGGAAATTGGAGTTGGAAAACGCTGAAATTTAAAAACACAGAAATAAATAAGGTTGCTTTTTTAAGATTTGTAAATTCGTTTTTTCAAATTTGATACGAACTTCTCGTTTCTTTAGTAAGAAATCCTTCAGGCAGGGGAAAGCCAATGGTACCAATAACAAGGGCCAGGATTCCCAATATCAGGAAGCTCATTTCTCTGGGACGGGCTTAAAAGTAACTGTAACTTCCGGTTGTGGACCCAAAAAAAAGGGTAAAGTTTAAGATTTATTCGGAGCAGAAAAATGATCGGAAAAGTTATGATTTTCTAAATTCGGAGCAGAAAAATAATCGGAAAAGTTAAGATTTTCTATAAATCCGGAGAATTTTATAGCCCAGAACCCAGAAATCAAAATGAAATTGACCTTCTCAATGAATTCCGTTATTTTTGTTATGTAAATTAAGACATTTATAACACGAGCAGATGCTTCCTATCCTACTGTCATGCTACAGTGTTTGCAAACACACCTGTGCGTGGCCTGGCGTTGAAATTTTACATAAACAAACCAGAATTAGCAGATGATCTATTTAATTAAAATTTGTAAATTGTAGGTTTGAAGAACTTGGTTTCCGCATCACTCTTCTCCATTCGATGAGAACCAGAGGCAGTGCCTTTACTCTGCAATTAAATTTGCACACTTTGCAAAAGCCCGGATTCTCCTGGTTACTGGGTTCCACTCTTCAATTTGTAAATTGCAAGAAATTGACACAGATTCAGGGATGACGGTTCCTTCAGTTGGAATAAATCACATTTGAATAGGCTCAGTGGGTGTGGATTGATTGCAGGGTAGAATTAAAAAAATGACTGAATGTATTCTAAAGAACTCTATCCTCTGAAGTATTTTTACAAATGATTTTATGAGAATTTTCTGCAATCTGATTCACCGAATGTTTCAATGCTTGGTTATAATTAAAACAAGAAATACCTGAAACCTCCATCGGCCATTCGTTCATATCCAATAAGAATTAAATTCCCAATATACCGTACTCTTTTTGTCATTTCTTAGGAAAAAACCTTGATCTTGTACAATTTGACCCAATCGTGATTCGAAAAATGCCTGATGATGACAAATTGACCGAATTTGACAAATGATTTTTTTTTACCTGAAGCAACCCCTGAACAGCTCAGCAGCTACCGCGCGTAACTGCTAAGGGCACTCAGCCTTAACCCTTTACTTTAAACCTTTACTTTTAAGAGTACTTTCTAAGTTTTTAACCGTGATTCGTATAAAACGTGCCAAATTGTCTCGTAACGGATAGGATTTCTCTTATGTCTTAAGGGTTTGTAAGTTACTTTTTTTTATTAAAATTTTTGTGAGAAACTGCTTCTGGAGTACTTTGAACGATTTTACAAAAAAAAAGTGTTTTTAGTTGAGTGTGGAAGCTAAATGGGGTTTTAGTTGAGCTTCGAAGCTAAATGGTTTTAAGTAGCAAAGTGACGGACCACTGACCTGACCGCCCGCTTTTCACTTGATAAACAAGCGAATTTTATAAATTTGGCATGAGTTAAGCATTCGGTAAGAATTTTCCTTGAGTCGAAGGTTGGTGATTTTATGATGAAATTAATTGAAATAACAGTACGTTATTGGTAAAAGTAACCAATTCCGAAAAAAAAATTTGAAATCGGTTTAGCAATCTGTGGCTCTTTGCATTACAATATGAATGACCACTGGGTATAAAATTACAAAAGCCTAGAGTAGCTTCAGTAACTTCATAATGACGATGACTCCTACTTTCTTTTGAATTTTTGTTTTTGATTGAGATTTCCCTTATTCGTGAATTCCCATGATTTTCCTTGCGGTATTAGCGAAGTAGTGCGACTAATAATTGTCCCACTCTCCACATCAAGATTAATGGGAAGGAAATCAAGGGAGACGATGAGACGACATCAGATTATTGAGGCCAACTTAAAAAAAAATCAAATTGAAAGTGGAGCTAATTCTGCAAACGTGTGGAAAATTATGAGGTCAATAAATAATTGAGTTTCCCAATTAGTTTCTAAAGCGGGGAATAAATGTGTCAAATTGTGATGCTCATGATGAGATTAATGATTTCAAAAGCTTTTTCCACTTCAGGGATCGAAAGTGCCTGAAAAGTAGAAAAGTGCAATTTAATTTGTTTTCTCTTCATTAAGTCAACCTCGCTTTCAGCGTCTCCTTTCACTAAAAATAAAATACGAAAAGATTTGTTCCAATGCAAAGGTAGATAAGGTCCTAAATAAAATATTGTCTAAAATTTCTCTAAAAACTATTTCAGACTGCTTTCCATCGAATTCCGCAGATCCAAACATTCCGAAGCTCTGAGCTTGAAGACTTTTTTTTAGTAAATTGTGCAGGTTAAATGAATTTTCTTTCATTTTTCTACTTGATTTTCTCTTGAAAACGTTTTTTACAAATTCAACTTTGAATGAATCGTGTTTGGCTTCTCGAAATAAAGCGCTTTTAAATAACTTAAAGTCTTTAGTTTCCAAAAGTTCTTTCATTTTTTTCTTGTGTCCCAGTAGTTTGAATGGAATTTTTTTTTCTCCGATTTTTTATATTTTAAAAGTGTTGTTAGTAAAGCGTAAAATTTTTTTTCGAATAATTTATGTTTCGAAAACCCAGTAAAATTTTAAACTTCTTCGACGTCTGATCGTGGTCCAAATTGTTTGAGATATCCTAACGTAGGGATCTTCCGATAAATTCGAGGGAATAATTTGCAATGAAACGAGGATCAAAAGCAGAAATTGCAGCATTATAGAAAAAAATTTTTCTTTCATTTTTCTACTTGATTTTCTGAAAACGTTTTTTACAAATTCGACTTTGAATGAATCGTGTTTGGCTTCTCGAAATAAAGCGCTTTTAAATAACTTAAAGTCTTTAGTTTCCAAAAGTTCTTTCAGATTTTTTTCTTGTGTGCCAGTAGTTTGAATGGAATTTTTTTTCCGATTTTTTGATGGAATTGTAAAAATTACATTGAAAGCTTAATACAAAAAAAATGTTTTAAAAGTGTTGTTAGTAAAGCGTAAAATTTTTTTCGAATAATTTATGTTTCGAAAACCCAGTAAAATTTTAAACTTCTTCGACGTCTGATCGTGGTCCGAATTGTTTGAGATATCCTAACGTAGGGATCTTCCGATAAATTCGAGGGAATAATTTGCAATGAAACGAGGATCAAAAGCAGAAATTGCGGCATTATAGAAAAAAATGAAGAAGATGGAGATTCGGGGTTTTGTGTCGATGATAAAGACAGACGAGAGACGGAAGTTGAGCTCATTGAGAGTCTGCATCTTGCCGTCGAATCATCCATCTTCCTTCCTTGTCATTGGTCAGGAACAGAAGCCGCTCTTCACACCTCCTTTGCAAAAATTTTCGCATTCTTTAGAAGACAGGGCCTAACGAGATTCGGCAGTGAACCATCACCGAATATATTTAGAGTTCTTTTCTGCTCATCTCTCCATCGAATTCAAAATACGGAATTGCAATATTGCAAAGAAGGAGAAGGAAATAATTAAGTCTGTCTTCTCATCCTGCACCGAAAAAAAAAATAACGACAGAAAACGTCCGAGCATGACGCCTACCTAAATCAACACTTCCACTCTTATTTATTTTTTTGCAAAGGATTTGCAAAACCTCATCAAATCGAAGATCCGGTCATCTCATCTTGTTACAAAAACAAAACGCTTCTTTTGAGACTACACAAAAGAAGATCCAAATCGCTCAAATCTCAAAAGCTGGTCTCAGTAGCCAATCTCACTGACGCATCCGCCACGTTTTCTGCATTAATTCACAAAGTCGCGTGTTTTCTGCGTAAGTTTTCTCTTATTTTTATTTTATTTTTTCGCACACAAGTTTAGCCCACAATAGGTGTGAACAAGCATTAATAATAGGCTTATTTTGTGAATATCGCACTAAATTAAGCCCCTAAAGTTAAGCAAAGTGTAACTCTGAGTAGCAAATTTTAAATTCCTAGACTTAAATTGTATTTTTTGCAATTGGGTGAGTGAATTGTAGCAAATTAATGAAAACCCCCTGGAGTGAAGAATCAAGTTAATTGATGAAGCTTCATCGAAGGGTGTGAAAAGAGAATTTGCAAATGATAAATTGTCATTTGGACTTTAGGCCTTAATTCCCTTCTCACTTGTGCTTTGCTTGATTTAACCTGTTAGGATTAATTTACGAGTAAACTACGACATTGTACCAGCTGCCAGCCGAAATAAGGACATTTATTTTCAGCCACCAATTTTCGGATTTGGCTTTTAGCAAAGATTATGAAAATTTTAGAATAAGGGCATTGTCTCTTCTGTCTCCAAGTAACCAATATGGCTCATGAAATTATTTCATTCATTGGTCAAAAATAGAAAAAAAATTCTGAGTATTTCAAAAATGAAAATTTCTGAAAATTTCGCATCAGTCTACATTTCCAAATTTTTCTGTTTCCAAATCTCGTTATTAGATTTTTGGGAATTAGCATGAGCACGTTGCTAAAAAGGAAATTCTGGATTGATAGTCCGAAAGCTTAAAATTCTGATTTGACGTTATAAAATTTAGTTTCGATGATTTGACGTTATAAAATTTAGTTTCGCTGATTTGACGTTATGAAATTCAATTTAGCAGATTTAATGCTTGTGTTTAACGTTGTAGGATTTGTTTGTATGAATGAAAGTGTTTTGTAATTTTACATAATTTGAATTAAAATTTTCTTATTTTGGACAAAGTGCTAATAAATTGTGCAAAGTGCTTAATTCATTCCCGCTTTCAAAATAATTCTCACACTGGCGTCAATCTTGTTCCAAATTAGGGTTTAGTGCTGGCATGAATGAGTGACCTGTTAGTGTACATGTCACGCTGGCAGGTCACTGGCAACGAGGGGGGAATGAAGTAGAAATGGCAGGGCGGCCGCTAGACGGGTGTCCACCTGACCTGAGACTGGATTCTTCAAGTGAATCTCCTTGTGTTTCAAAATTTATTGCCCATTTGTTTGCTGTTATGCAAATAAAAAGGAATTAAGTTGCGGCCTATGTAAATAAATCCTTTCCGGTGGTCGGTGACTTAAGTGCCACTTTACAGAGGAATCCAATCACTCATCTTACAAATTACTTTTGTAAATAGTTTAAGTTGACTCAATCCGAATGACCTTTTAAGGAAGTTAATTGAATCTTTGCCACTTGCACCCTCGAATCCCAGCCCAGTTTCTCATGGAAGTTATTGCTCTACTTCTACCATTGTTAGAGTAAATATCAGATCAAATTTGTATAAAACGAAAAAAAATATGGAATTCTTAGCCTCCACAGCACCTCGAACTTTGCCACAAATCAAATTTTGATTGACGTGACATTTGATTTTTGTGTTCATAAAACTCCCGTTAGTCCCGTTTTCCAACATCCTAGTACAAATTAATTCAGAAATCAATGATTGAGCTCATGAGCAGCCAAGCATTCATCCCACAAGTACTTACGGTAATTATTAATGGACAAAAAAAGCTTTCGCTGACATCTGGCTACCTAATATCAAAAACCTCCAAAAACTTTCTCAGATTTCCTGTTTACACTGGGGCTCTCGCAATTTCTTGGTTAAATTAAGGCGCAGAGCATTTGACCTGCTATTGATTTCTTTTACACCGGTGTTCTCACAATTTATTTAGTAAATTAAGGCCCGTTGACCTGCTATTGTTGGATACACTTGAGGGTATGTGTGAGGTCACCCGCGGGTCAAACTTTCATTGTGTTTAATGGACATGTTAGGATTTTAAGAAATAAGAAAGAAGAATGGGAGATTAAGTTGGATTTATGAGGGACACTGACTTTGGGCTCGGGAGAGTCATGAATCAATTTGCAAAAAGCCAAGTTTATTTGACCAGGAAAGAAATAAAGTCACTTTGTGTAATGTCATCTCGGCCTCCCACTGATTCATGGCGACATTTGAACTCTCTTATGGAATAATTCAATTCAAATATAACAATTGTACAAGGAAATGTACAAGCAATTGTACATTGAGGGACACTGACTTTGGGCTCGGGAGAGTCATGAATCAATTTGCAAAAAGCCAAGTTTATTTGACCAGGAAAGAAATAAAGTCACTTTGTGTAATGTCATCTCGCCCTCCCACTGATTCATGGCGACATTTGAACTCTCTTATGGAATAATTCAATTGAAATATAACAATTGTACAAGGAAATGTACAAGCAATTGTACAAGGAAATGTACAAGCAATTGTACATTTGAATGCTGCATAAGACAATTCATTCAAGATTTTAAATCTGGGAATACGGATTCTTGAAAGAAACGTTTTTGTTTGTGAAGCCATAAATTTTGCACAAGTTTAAATTTAAGGAGCTTGAACTCTCAAGCGGAAGTGAACTAGGAAAGATGGGCGTCACATTTTCGTATTGAATTGTCTTTGTCATCATCAAACTGTCGCATAAACTTGTTAAAATAAATTATAATCTCTATATTACTTGCAAAAAAATTTACGCCTACGCCATAAAGATTTTTGCACTTAAAATCCCAACTAATTTATAACTTTAGAGTTCAAAAAACGTTAATACACGGAAACGGATAAAGTTTTTAGATTTAACCCAAGACGTATCAAAAGTTTGTCTTTATCGACCTGTTGCGTGACGCAACTTGATTCAACCATTTTGTGTAATGAAAAACCGTGAATACGGAATACCCAGACCGTTTAAAATTATAATTTCCACACACGTGGTCACACGGCAAAAATTTGACATGGTAGTATGACGGATGAGGGGAATCTGTTATTTTTACGTGATCTCACTTTCATTAGATTTTTCATGCAAAGCTGTGAATCTTTTTACCAGAATAAACACTTTCCTTCATTGTTCCTCAAGCGGAACAATGGAAAAATTCAAATGCAGATTCATTCTCCACTTTATTGTTGTCATTTCTGAAGCACCGTTAATTGAAAATTGCTGTCNCATTCTCCACTTTATTGTTGTCATTTCTGAAGCACCGTTAATTGAAAATTGCTGTCCAATGGTACTGGATTTTGCACATGGTTTTAATAAGATAAATCATTTCAACGGCTCTTTTTTATGACGTGGAAATATTGCATGCTTTCTAGTCCAATTGACTTGTTTTTGAGCAGAGTGCGAATAAAACTTGATAAATGTGACGCAGCTCGTGACAAAACTTTCTTCAACATCGCTAATTAAAAATTGCGTAATATCTACCGCATTTTTGCTTAAATAAACTTAAAGCTTTGGTTCTCCTCCGTAATTTTTAAGATCAAGGAACAAGGAAGTGTTGCGTGCGCAGGGCAGTGTCATGGACTTGACCATAACTGTACTTGTCACTGAACCTACTGTGTCGCTTTCACTACTACAGAGTATTGACTTTTTCATGACAGAAACTCATGCAAAATTTTCTTGTTTTATCAGTTATTGGATCAAGTTCCGGGAGCTTGTACATGCGTTGTGCCCAGCCGGAACTGAGATGAAAAGATATTTTGCAAGCTTGTAGCTGAAATTGATGAAGTGATAACATTTTGATTGATGGCTGGTTGTGCTAGGTTATGTTAAGTGGATTGGTGACATTTTGAACATTTGGAATGTGGTGAGAATGTGATTGGATCCTTTACTTTTTAACACCTGCGTTCATTGTGGCTGGCGTTTTGCTTAACTCCACTTTACTTATTGACCCCGGATAGGAAGCAATCGCGGAATGTTTTTACCAGCACCTGAGTCCTTTTAATTGGCACTTTCTTGGAAGAATGCAGACTTACAGATGTAGCTTTTCAGGAAACGTCTATGTCTCTCTCCGTGGCCTTGGGCAGAAATGACTACGAATTAGAAGGGATGGAAAGCAATCATTAAACATTTTAAAAGAAAGGTGGGAAATACTGCCCCCGTCGTCCCCGCGGGGAATTACAACTAAAACTCAGTGACCCACTGAAGGTCAATAGTGCACTGGGTTGGTCAAAATCATTGGTACCTGAGCCTAATTACTATTTCCATCAAATAAACTAATAATCACAGGGGAGGAATAAGTCAAGGACCAAGGTCCATCCTTGCATAAAATAGAAGTCGTTTCATTAAAAGCCGGATTTTAAAATAATAGCTACGCAAGTATTGACAAAAAAAACTGCATCACACTCTGCTAAAACTTTTCTGTCCCGAAAATTTCAGACTATCAACCGTTTTTCTAATAATTTCCTTTGTTTCCTTTCCTTTTGAAGAAAGCTTCGCTTTTCGCTTTTTTCGGAGCTTTATTCGCAAAATTGAATTTTTTTGGCTACGGGCAAGCGAAGCGTGGCAAATGAAACCTTTAATGGTAAAAGTTAAAATGGTGGAACTTGGTGAAAGTTTTTGGCTAAGGATTACCAGAAACTACAGCAATTGCATTGAAATTTTAATCTGGGGAAAGTACAATTTTTCTGCAACTAATTCTGCATTTCTGCAACATGTAACCAATTCCCAGGAAGTAAAGACGATTTATGCCTCAGCCCCACGCCAGAGTAGGGAAAGTCACCGTCGCTTTTTCAGGATTCGAATGAAATTTTTTTAAGAAATTAAGAATTTTTTCTTATTTTCTCCGACTTTGGTGAAAGTTGACTTGACTGGGATTGGTGAATTCGGAATTTTTTAGGTAGTTTTTTTTTTTTAAAATGGCATCCTGTCTATTCATTTTTACAAGATGGATTAGCTCTGTTGCGTTGTGGTTCGATAGTGTGTGAACTTTTCTTTTGATTTCAACATTTCGGAAATGATAGGGTTTAGGCTTGATTAATTCCCTTCATCAAATGTCGTCTTTTTCACAAAGAATCTTCTACGCCATTCTACAGCCTTTTGTTCCTCATTTGCATGATTATCCACAATTCACCAAAAAATCGAAAAGTCTTTATGCCCTTAAGTGGCACCAAGACTTCACTTCTTCAAGAAAAATTAAATCCCCACGCACACCTTTCCCAGCAAGATCCGTATTTTTTGGCAATTTTTGGTTAAAACGCACCTCCAGCATTTTCCTACTAACGCACGCAACGAATCCAAGTGAAGATTCGAAAAGAGGAGGATAAGGAAATGCTCCATAAATCATTTGCATTTATTAATTACATCTGCCAAACGAATCATTCTCATCTACCTGATTAGTCAATTGATTGTTTTAACTAATTAGAAGACCCCTTGTGGTGGGCCACTTCATTAACCTCACATGAAATCACAGTTACCAAATATATGCTAATTACTGGTTTTGAAAATTATGCAACTTAGGGCTGAATTCTGAGAAAGTCGAGGGCGGTTGTGAAATTGCTAACTTCTTTAATTTGTATTTTGTCCACAGGGGCGGAGAATCACTGAACTTCGACCTCATTATTCTGTCTTGAGCAATGATTCCATTGCCCTCAGTTGACCTGCGGAACTCATCAAAGATTACATGGACGATCCGTAGTCTGGTTGGTGCTCTCTGTATTCTGTGCATTTGTTTGAGTGAGGTGAGGGGTCAAGTGTTGATGGACGGATCATGTCCGCCGATTCCAGTTTTTAAACATTTCTCACCTGAAAAGGTAAGCAAAACTGAACGGATGAACGGCATAGCATTTATCATGTTATCATACCTGTTTTCTGGCATTTAATTCTCATTACAAAAGAGCCAAAATAGAAAATACTTGAAATTGTCTTGTAAAATTAGCCTCAAGGAATCTGCAAAATTATAAATAATTCCTGAGGAATCTGCAAAATTAGAAATAATTCCTGAAGGAATCTCCAAATATAGAAATAATTATCAAGCTTAACGAATAATTTGATACAGTAAATAATTTTTTTTTTACGTTTTCAGTTTCTTGGCACTTGGTATGAAGTGGAACGATATTACTCAGACTTTCAAGTGAACACGAAATGTAACAAGTTGGATTTTGCAAGTAGTCAAGATGGACGAATCAATATCCTTACTTCAGCCATTCAGGAAAAGTTAGATTTGAATTTTGTCTGAAATTGAATTTGGTTTAGCAAAAATCGGGAACGGAATTATTCGGGCGATTGACCTGGCTTTTTTGTTTTCAGTAGTGGAATGCCAAAAATTTCTTATGGACTCGCAAATTTTGAATATGGAGATTCAGCGCGCATGACAATTAGCATCACGTCCACTCCAAACGAGCGTCATTCCAGCCCAGTCAAGCCGTTCGACTACTGGGTTCTTGAAACAGACTATGAAAGTTACGCTGTCGTCTATTCGTGTAACGATATCTGCAGAGGAAGGCAACACAGTGGTAAGCGTTTGCGAAATTGATCAAATCAGAATTTTACGTTTTTCGCAATTCGATAAGGTAATTGCGATTTTTTCTGAGCAGAAAGGATTTGGGTATTGGGAAGAACTGCAATAATTCCTCAAGGCGTCCTGAATCGTTTGTACGATAAAATCAAAATTCTTGGCCTTGACCCGAATAGACTCATGAAGGTGGATCAACGCAAGTGTGTCAACGTAGCTGTTTCAGTACGATCCGAAAACTCTTTCTCGGGTTCAAACTCCGCATTTGATAGAAGTTCAGCCCGGAAGTTCTTAGCTTCGCTGACGAATATCTTTGGACGTCAGAAATTCAATTACGTAAAAACACTGAATTAGAGCTGCGGAGGTTCCCGTAATTCCAGTGTCTGTAATTTAAAGAGACTAAACAGGAGTTAGCCTCAAGGGGAAAGGAACTGTGAAAGTTAAACCATTTTTGAGTTTCTCGACTTAAAAAATGTTTTGGAATTGCCAGTCACACAGAGTTATTTAATTTAACTTATTTATTTTCTTTGTTTGCCAAAATAGTTTAATAATTTTTCTTCATTGTTAATAATATACTCACTGTAACAGGCAGTGATGGAGGACTTTGGTTGCATAAGGGCTTATAATTAGGTGAAATTAATTTTCAAAAGCCAATTAAAACAAATAACTTGCTTGTAATAGGTATCAACGCTTTGGGTTTTGTACTACTTTAGCTGCTAATAAAAGAAAACGATGAATGTTGTAGAGTTGAACTACATAGTACTATCATTGGGTAAGTAAAGCACACTTCAAAAATTAAAATTAAATTTAACTAAAAAAAAATCAGCTTTCATCGGCAGTTACGTATTTTTGTAGTTTCAAAATACTTCTGCAATATTCGTTCGTTTCAATTTTAAAAAGCCTTTTAAAAAGATTAGATGATGCTTTCACTCCACAGGATTTTTACTTTCACCACCCCGGCGTCTCACGGTTTATCCCTAATTCGGACCTGCTTTCTAATTTAATTTGATCGACCTGGGTCACTCAAAGGTCACGAACCGACGAACCTCAATATTGTAATGTCTTAAATACTTCCTAAGTGTATTTTCGCAATTCGCTTGCAATTGTGATTTTAAAGGGAAAATACTTTTCTTTGTTAATTTAGCCACCATTGATTATGAACAAATTTTCGGGAAGACTTCTGTTAATTTGTTTTTGGTGTTCAGGAACTTATAGAATATATCCTTAAAAATTTCATAATTAGATCTGGAAAATCTAAAGTTGGCATACAAATATTGAGGGACCAACAAGGAGGACTCGCCTTTGACAGCTACCTGTCGACTGCTGGACGATTTGAATGACTAACAAAGCCCAAACCCAACAGCAACAATGAACCAATGGATTTTAAATCGCAATAATATGGTTCATTGTTGGTGTTGGATAGTAAATTGTCAGTCCTTCAAACGCTCCAGCAGTTGACAGAAAACTGTCAACGGCGTCTAGCTCTTCGAATATTTGTACTCATAATTAACAATGAATGTTAACGTCAAGGTTTCCAACAAGCTTCTGTAGCAAATTTCAATTGTCATTGTTTCTAATTGTTGGTGTGCTCATCCTAATTCAAAGAAGCAGAAGTATTAAACAAAAACTTTTGTAAATGGAGGAGTTAGTCCGTTTTCATTCATAAAATTGAGCCTTCTTCCAGCTTTTTACCAAGAAGTTGTGAATGAAAATGATAAAATGAATGAACGGATTACTCCCCGTCCGCAGACTATTTGCGAACTCGATAAGGCTTGTCCTCCATTGTCTGTCTGTCTTGAGAGGATTCAAGCCCTCTTCTGTAAGTGTAAAGCAAACTTGTGGTTACGTAATTTTAGTAAAAAAAAATCTTTGCAGACAGGGATTTACAATTTGCAATTGGCATAAAAAAATTTACGAAGGAGTAGAATCATAAACAAAACCGAGATAAAATTGGCAAAAGAACCGTCTGTCTCCCTGTCCTCCGGCTCGTGTCTGTCACATTCATCCAGAAATCTAGAAGTCATTGACGAAAACTGGTTCTCCAGGCTTCTTCCAAGGAACTTGTGATTCAGCGTCAGCAGCCACCAACGTTTAT
>JABASL010000933.1:0-13062 GCA_019775825.1 Neanura muscorum | reverse complement strand
GTTTCTCTGAATTTCTATTTTCAAAAAGAATTTGACCTTTTCCTAGAATTTGACCGTTCTCAAAAACTTGTGAATTCTTTGGAATTTCTATTTCTCAGAATTTTGTACTGGGGAGGGCCGACCCCTCAGCCCCCACGCCCTGAAAGGTCAAGTAATTTAGGAGAGTCATGAGAGGTCAAGTTGGTTTAGGTTAAGGTTTATTTATAAGTCAAGTTAGTTTAGGTTTAGACGGTTTTTAATTTAACTGATTAGTTTTATTATTTTAGGTTAGTGTGAGACGCCATGATACTTTAAGATAATAAAGTGAGAAGGGCTCATTTGGTTTAGGCTAAGGTAGTCCCAGGTAGCTAACGTTAAGTACATGGCATGGGATTTTGTGGGTTAAGAAACCCCCATAACGCACTCTTTTTCTTATGACATGGGACAAATACATTGGGCTATTTTTAGTTGCGCAAAACTACCCTCTGACACCCTACAGTACATTGAAATTTCACATATTTCCTAGGAATTATATAATCTTACTGGATTTCACAAACATACTGTAACATATATATATATATATATATATAATGTATATTTTTGTTTCTTAATGTCCTTCCACTGAGTCCGGCAAGACCGAAACTTAATTCGAGTTCCTGACACTCAACCTTAAGCTATACTCAACAAAAACGGCTTACCTTCACCACTTACTCAAAGCTTCTCATTTCATGGTCAACTATGCTTATGCCTCGGTTCGGTGGGTCATCCCGTTTATATATATTATATATATATATATATATATATTTCCAAGAATTTTCTGATTTAAATTTATAGTCCTTGATCAAGAATTCGCTGCCATAATTCTTGGACTGGCCAACCAAAGTCTATAATTAATCGGGCTAGAATGGTCAGGTATGGTGGAAGGCTCCACTATTTATTTATTTTTTTTTTTTAAAAAAAAAACAAACTATTTATTGAAATTGAAAATTAAAAATGCAAAAATTGTCCATACGAATTACAGAAACTTATAATTTATTGGTTATGTGCTTCTGGATTTTTGTGAGGCATATTCAAGATTTTGTTTTCAACAATTTTTGTAAAGTCGATTGAAAAGTATTGTTGTCATACCTGCAAAATACCGTTCATTTTAATTTCAAATGTGAGTTAATTTTTGATTTGGCTAACAAATTTAAATTTTTTTGTCGTTATTAGCAGTATAATATCAATTTTACTTAATTAGTTTACTATATTCCTAAACAGAATACAATTCTTTCTAATTATGATTTTTAGCAACGTATCAAACCACCGGGTATAGGCTGATTTGTTTACCTGTCCAAAATAGTTTTATACAAAATTCCTCGACAGAAAGTTAGTTCTTAATTACTAAGTTCACAAATCGTTGTATCTCATCTTACCTTAAAGTACATCGTTTTTATTTTTAAATTCACATTGTAGACACGCCAAACTCGCAACACGAATAATTCGAAAAATAAATAGGATTTGTGGTACGCCAGTTCTTACTCTCGCTCGCTCCATCATTTGAAAGCGATTCGCCGATAATGGGAAAACGATGCATTGGTTTTACGAATTCGGAGTCATCGAAACCGGCGATGACTGACTATATTAGTTCATTTCTTTTACTGGCATTTAATTCATAATTATTGCCAATACGTAATAAATAAATTTAGGAGACATTACCAAACTTGCATTTGATTTCGCGGGATATTCTCGAGTTGTGGCTCGGGCTATCTTTTGGTTATCCTTCCTTTTCCTGGCGTCCACGGTGTGGTGCCAGAGGATTGGGAAGTNTTGATTTCGCGGGATATTCTCGAGTTGTGGCTCGGGCTATCTTTTGGTTATCCTTCCTTTTCCTGGCGTCCACGGTGTGGTGCCAGAGGATTGGGAAGTAGAAATCTTTTTATTCCGAGGGAAAATAAACCGTTGTAAAACGGATGTACCAAAGCATTGTAAGCATAGCTGGCAGTACGTTACCACCAGTGTGTGGTGACATTGGCTATGTTTTGACGGAGTAATGCGCTTATGTGGTCCTGATTCAGTAACAGATAACGGAAGGTATGTTTGCGTAAAGTCGCATGCACAACTTGATATGGGATGATTTCCACAATTTGCCTTATGTCAGACAACAGACAGACAGACAGAGTAATATAGTAATAGTACATTCGCATAAAGTACTTGATGCTAATTAATAGTTCAAATAATTATTAAGGACAAATATTTTTGACATTTTTGGTCCTGAAATGTGGGAATGACTAGTAAATGCTTTTTCAGGTTAATTTTTGTGCTATTTATGTTTGGGTAAATTGATTCCTCCTGCCATGCCGAAACGCCCATTTTGACAAAAACTATTAAAGCACGTGTTTTTATTCTGTTATTGTGGTGGGTTAATTTTAGATTTCGTTTTTGCCTTTCCAGTTTAATTTTTTGGATGTACGTGACTTTGTCCTTAATTGCGATTTTTAATCTCATCATAATCACGATGACGATTATGACGCTAAGGATGAAAGACTGTTCACTGTTTCTTTTGTTTTAATTCTCAAACGTGTGGAAGAGGGGGATTGAGATGACTGCTCTCCCTTTCTGTAGTAAAGAATTTTCAAACTACAGTGTAACCTTCTTATAACACCCTTGTGTATAAAACTATCCTGGATATGACACCTGGTTTGGAGTTGCTGGATTGGTTGTAATGTTAAATTGCATGCAGGTTTACCTGGATATAACACCCCTGCTTATAAATTCCTGGTTATAAAACATGGCTTTCATAAACAAATGCAATGAAAATCACTATTTGTTATAGCCGGCTCCATAAAAAGCAAATGAAATGACTAGTCTGCTAAACTTTAGTAAGTTTAAGAAACAGTTCTTTTGAGGATTTAACGTTGACCATTCCAGAGATCACCGCTGTAGAATCCCGCTATAGTTTTGCCGTGAATATCCGATTGTAAATTACCCTCAATTTTCAATTCCTGAAACAACAGTTAATCTAGAATACAAGACACATTCCCGAAAATCCAAAAAAAAAATCCAAATAAGTATTTTATCAAGGTCGTGTATAATAACACCTCTGGAAAAGTCAGTAAGCGTGAATGTTTTTCCTTTCCTCGAGCGTCATGTTCACCAACAGGATTTTTCTGAACTAAGCACGACGAGCCATTTTGTGTATCTCGTCACGTGTGCGGTTAAACAGTTTCTGAAAATCAGACTTTACAACTACGGAAAACGGTTTACGCGTAAGCTGACCGTTTCTAAACGTCACAACCGGGATAAGCTCAATTTATTTCAAAACAAATAGAAGGGCTAAATCGATATAAAGAAAACGAAGTAAGTTTGCATTGTATTCAATTAGAATTCTCAAACAAATTTGCAGTTGGTTAATATTTACACAGTCCGTTAAAGTGAAATAAAGCCATATAATTTTGATTCATTTTTTTTTTGATTTATTCTTCTGTTTATGTGGAACTAACGATTTGCATTTGGAGTTGATAAGATTAACAGTAAGAATTGAAAAGAATTAACTGATTAAGTTAAAGTTAACTTTTTTGGGAAGAATTAAATTAATTGAATTAATGAGTACTTAATTAACCTTTTGCTTTATAAATTTAAAATGGCAGTCAAATTAAAGTTGAAAGAATTAATAAAATTTATTCTGATTGACATGCGAAAATCGAATGTTGAGCGTAGTTAAAGACGGGACGCTCATGAAACACGGACCCACTACCCACTATCCATGCGCGAGTTTTAGTTTAGGTGCTACAACTTAGGCGTTCAATTGTTGGCATACGGCCAATACGTCCTATGTAATCTTTCTATGTTTACATCTATAGTTGATACTCAAATCAGCATTCAAGTTCTTCCACGACACTCAGGTTTAAGCTATACTCAACAAAAACCGCTTACCTTCACCACATGCTCAAAACTTTGCCGTTCATGGTCAGCTATGCTCAGGCCCCGGTTCGGTTGGTCATCCCATAATAATGGCGCCGGCAATGATATAATATATCATTATATATACCCTTAATATATATATATATGTATATTAAGGATATATATATGCTGCTAGGAACATTAACAAGGTTAAGGACAACAAGAAATTTGCTGTTGACACCAATTTCTCCAAAATTTATAAAAACCTGATTCACAATCCAAATACATTTCTTCAAGTTGTGCAGTTGGCTGCGTGCAACCACTTATAACCTATCAGTATCAATTCATTGTCGTTCCACACAACATCATATTTTCCAACACACTATCAACAGGAGCGCGTCAAGTCTTCTTATCCTGATATTCTACTTTCCAAACTTTATCTGCTCTCAACGATATAAAAGTATACAGGAAGATTCATACAGTTCCCGTCAAGATATAGCCCGGTTACACAGGATGCAGAGCAACTAGACCCGATTAAGCGAACATGGATTCTCGGCATGCTCAAAACCAGGGACGGGTGCGCGGTATTCCTTAACAATTCAGTACTCATATCCGTCGCACTATGGAGCACTCAGTATCCATCGTAGGCCGTTAAAGTATAACATTGTGTCAGAGAAACCACTTTTGTGGAACACACGACAAATATATTAACTCCTATTAAAACCAGTAGAGTATCCAAAGCTCGGGATCTAGAACCAGCTAATTGTGCTCACATGCAGAATACGAAACATGACCCTGATGGCTGGCCCTTGACCAGACTCAATCACACCACATGCGGCAACAAAAACTTATTAATAACTAACGACACACAATTCCGGACATCAAATATCTGGGATTCTACGATTATCAATTATTACGGGACGGAAATTCAGCTCCATTATGACTCATACACGGGGTATGTTCAATCTCAAGATCTCACGGATCTAGACACTGGATGTCCATTTGAAGAGAATGAATGTTACACACGCAGAGGTATTGTTATCTGGAGACTGAAAAATGGAACCGCTCAAAATTGCACACTTCAAAGAAGGGTCGTGTCCAATTGCTATTTTAGCTCTACATATTTGGTTTATCCGGACTTCGGTTTAACCGCCACCGACTATTTTGACGCTCGGCAGGATGATTGCGGAGCACGGTTGGGATTGGTAAAAACTATTGTAGAATCATCAGATGAAGGGGACAAAGACGCCATCGATATCAAACAAAGATTCGAAATTGACCTTGAATTCAAAAACGCACTAATACATCATCATCTACAAATGGGGAGACAATCTTTTCTTAAGACTCTACACATCGGATCTTGTGAACTTGAAAAGTCATGCCTAATCCAGTACCAGGAGCGGTTAAACGGATACTGGAACAACCGATGCTCTCACCAACACCACCAACAGCCACTGTAGCATCCAGACAAGAAACCACAACCCCATCTGATCCGTTTCAAATTTTTCAGTTGCTCGTCCATTTACACAAAGGAGCCTCTACCATGGGACGTTTACCACCTCAACCGAAACAATCACAGAACACGCCCAAACCACAGCTAATCATTTCTTCACACAAGTCCAGGCAACCGGTACGGCTCGATACAGTGCCAACTGAACTCCTACATACTCCAAATATTTACCCTACGACACCTCCAAACACTGCTTCTGACAAACGACTAGTCCGTCGACCACAACTGGAAATTGAATATATTGAAAAGGCTTTAGAACAGGCGGGAACTTTGCGGAAAACCACACGTACCACACCGTGAAAGCACAGCTGAGCAGCAAACTCATTTACAATATCAAGAACTCCAATATATCCGATAACACACTCATCTATTAAATTCCAAAGCCACACTATTATCAATTAACAATACTACTTTAAGTTCATTATATACTAACAAATGCTTGCAACAATCAATCCTTTTCTTTGCTATTTTTTTTCATTATCATGTCAAAATGCTTAGAGTTAAAATAACTAAAAATGAATTCTGTAGCAGGATGGATACTTGGGTACTGATCACACTTCTTAGCACGGTACTGATCACACTTCTTAGCACGGTTGGGGCCACTATTATATCAACCGATGATGTGCAGCTATTACGAATATTGAACAATAATGATACGGGAGAATCCCTTGATACTTTCACAGTGCCTACGACCATCACGAACATGTCCGAGAAATTGTCGCGAGAACGCTATCCTATCTATACACCAGCTCAAAAGGCGGATTGGACCTTAGGTACCATGTACAGGCATACTTCCGATAGTAGCATCTGTAATATTCCAACATTACCAACCGCAGTTGTTCTAACTGATTTATACACGTCTATTCCTTTAAAACAAGAATATCTTACATTCGAATGTAGACGGAACTATACTTCCGAATACAGGACGTTAGACTTTTTCGGTAGTTACTACCATTACATTAAAACAACTAACCAAACCATGTCTGTACGGGAGTGCCAACAACTGGTTTTAACTTATTAGGATAATATGGGAACCCCTTTGGCACCCGTTCGGGAACATGGTTTTGGCACCTCCAAGACTCTTGTAACATTTTATCAGTGGCCAATTACAAGGTACGACAGTATGGAAAACGTATACGTCTTGGTACACAATATGATTATTAATCATGCATTTTGGTCAAGATTGAACGGTTGACACCTGTGGCACTATGCGATGTGAGTGTCGAATCATGCGAAATGGCCGAGTCCGTCATTGTGTAAGGGAAACGTCACAAATATTGTCAAAGAGATCCGGGGTGCCGACGGTACAATTACGCAGCACAATCCCGTTTGGTTGGAACAGAAATGATTCGGTGCCCTCATGTAAACTTAGCGATTTCCACCGTTTTCAAACCATTCACCTGTGGCCAACATCTGGGATACATGAGAATAGTAGTAACCTTCCACAGAACAACTTTAATTTAACCACTACACGAGATTACATACCCTTAGATTCAGAATTCTAACACTTGGTGGAGTCTGACTTTTTGGACCCTGAATTAAATACATCGCTCCTAGCCGTACAGGTGGACGTGTGTGATCAGTAACCCCGACTTACTTCAGTTGAGCAGTCGACATTACGCTCCTTCTTAGCCCCAAGTCCGCAGTCAAGTTCCTTGTCGAGTCTTGTGTCAGCGCTTAGGATTAATAAACTCAACACTCAACCAATTCTTATAGGCTTCGGTCTCGTTTATTGGCAGCTTATAGGATTGCCCTATAGGTGTCAGATCTTTGGAAGATGCCCGATGGCACTGAGGTTCACCGGTAAGATTTACGACCCTGGTAGACGAGGTTTCCGGACGCTGAGCACCGTCCAGGTAGTGAGGCATTCCCTTGCAAGTCAAGGACGTCGACCGCCGGAGATGTTCTCAGTTCACACTCAGTCGTCATACTTAACTTTAACAAACCTACTTAACATCAAATGGATATCACGAACAAAGCGACGAAACACAAGCGAGTAAGTATCCCTATATTTGACAACTTTAACAATTTAACGCATTAACTTTATTTAAATAACTCATATTTTCAGACACGTTAAAACTAAATCATATTTTTTCAATTTTAGTTGCGAAAAAGTGTTGATTACAACGTTGAAAGAATTCTGAATGAGCAATACGAGGCTGAGGTCAGGAAATTAAAGCACACAACTCGCCAAGAAAAAACCGATCATTTCGATTCAACGCTGGGACGAATACGTAAGTTTGTCATATGATTAATTAACATGATTGAGCTCCAACAAATTTGTCGTGTGCTAATTGCTAAATTGTTTTCCACAGGACACGCAGTCATCTAGCGATGACGACGATGGCGACAAAGCACAAATCGCCAGTTATTAGCGAGAGAAGACTCAGTGCTCTCAAGCGGTCCATCTTGGTCGATGGGTGCACCTATGACCTTATAAATAATCTGAATCAACCGGAATTCCAACTAGAGTTCCCAGTGGCCCCTTTGAGCTCACCCAAATGCAAGACTCCAACAAAGACAAAACAACGAAAGAAGACAACCGTTGCGGAACTAGCCACTCCACCAAGACGACCACCAACTGCGCAACCAGTAGTGTCACCAGTAGTGCCACCAGCAGTACCACCAGTAGTGCCACCAACTGCCCTACCATCAGTACCACCAGTAGTGCCACCAACTGCCCTACCATCAGTACCACCAATACCTCCACGGGCAGTTTTATGTTATCTTTTGCATAGTCCTATCGATTTACAAGCAGGAATCAAGGAAAAGCGATTGTTGTAAATCTGGTCAAAAATTTTCTAGCTGATCATCCCGTGACAGACATCTCAGCGGTTAGCATGCCGACAAAATCGTAATTAAGCCTCCAAAAGACAAAAATTTCCAGTGTACCGACTGCAACAAAACGTACTCGGAAAGAGCCGGACTTGCAAGACATAAAAGGACCCACCGAGATAAACCTCCGTCGTTTACATGCCCAAAATGTGGAAAAAACATTTTCAAGAAAAGATACCCAAACGGAACACGCGACTAAATGTAACAAGCAAAAAAATTCACTTTTTTAAATGTTGAGTGATTTTTTATTTCAGTTTTTTAATTTTTATCGTGCACCCAACCCAACCCTGCACCTGTTACTACCCTAGCACTTAGGCACTAGAGCAGTTAGTTGTTCGCTGTACGCCCAAGAGAGCAGAAGCAATAAAGAAGCTCCACTGGGCACACAACAACTAAAGTTAAAACAACAACTAAAGTAGGAATGTGCTCATATCCACAATAATTTTTATCCAGCTTTAATATTGCGTGACTTCTAGTCTAGAGCTTCTGTGAGAGTCGGAGAACTTTTATTTTATTTTATTTTTCAAAATTTGGAGTTTCATTTCCCTTTTCCCTTTTATATCAAAATTTGGGAAAAGTCCTTGCGCAAAATTTTATTCCAATTGATTTAACCAATACTTGAGTATCCTAATTTGATTTAATTTNGTTTCATTTCCCTTTTCCCTTTTATATCAAAATTTGGGAAAAGTCCTTGCGCAAAATTTTATTCCAATTGATTTAACCAATACTTGAGTATCCTAATTCGATTTAATTTAATTTTATTGCGCAAATTATTTATAATAGGACAGATGTCTTCCACTAATACTAATTCATTTAAAGCGCGTTTTTTGATTGTTCCATACCCTTGGAAAATCAAAATTAAGGCTTCTGACTTTTTTCTCAGATGTTCTTCAGTGTTTTTCTGGTTGTTCATTGAGACGTCTGTTCCCGGCGGTCTTTGAATGTAAAGTTTTGTGGTACTGATGGGGCCTTAGGGGCGAAACAGTACTGTCTACCACTGTCCAGATCATTTGAGTTTCTGCGGGGAGAACTTTTATTTTATTTTTCAAAATTTGGAGCTTCATTTTTCCTTTCCCTTTCATATCAAAATATTAAAAAACTCCTGCTCAAAATTTTATTCCAATTGATTTTACCAATACTTGAGCACCCTAATTGGATTCAATTTAATTTTATGGGCGAATTATTGTGGTTTATAATAGAACAGATGTCCCCCACAAATACTAATTCATTTAAAGACTAATATAATTTCCACTAACTACCTCCAAGTATTCCTATCGCCAGGGTAGGAGAATTGTTGGAATCGTGCTTCCTGCCTGTCATAATTCTATTCCTCTTGCTTTGTTAATAGGTGGTAAATATTGTGACTGTGGGTCCACGGATCTTAAATTTGCTATCAAGATTGAGCGAGCTGCTGCTTCTACCTTGGGGCAGGAGATGGGTTTTTATCGGGAAGCTGCTACCGCGGAATGCGTAAAGATTTCTAGATTACAATCCGCAATAATGTACGGTAAGTTCCAAGCTTAATAAATTGAATTGTTTGAAAAAAATCTATTTAGCTTAAATTGTTTTAATTGTATTTACATTCAGTTTGCTTTCTAGGAATTTTCCAAGATATTCTACGGAATATCTCTAAACATTCCTAGAATTTTTCAACAAGTCCCCAGGATTTTTGTGACAAATTCCCAGGATTTTACTAACAAATTCCCAGGATTTTACTAACAAATTCCCAGGATTTTTGTAACAAATTCCCACGATTTTGCTAACAAATTCCCATGATTTTCTCAACAAATTCCCCGTAAGTTTTTAACAAATTCCCCGTAAGTTTCAACCAAATTCCCTGTAAGCTTTCAACAAATTCCCTGTAAGCTTTCAACATATTCCGTAATTACGGCAGTAATTACGCTATTTAAAAAACCAAACAAGCCCGTCATAGGACTGTTCCCAACAAAAAAAAAGGCTAATTCTTTAGTTCATTATTTCAGTCCCATACATCCACGCCGATGATCTCCTCGCACCTGGGCATTTGACGGTGCTTTCACTCGGAGCATTTCTCGGATTAGAATGGACACCACAGGACATAGAACGAGCTAACTTTATCGCTCGACGGTTCTTGGAGCAGGTGAACCTAATACCATCCATGCGCAGCCAAATTGTCTGTTTTACTGCTCTTAACAACGCAAATAGAAATCCAAGCCTGGATGCCATTACTGGAGACCCTATTACTTGCCAGGAGTTCTTGAAACCATGGGCTGATAAATCACGGCGGCTTGGGTTTCGTTTTGGTTGTCGAGGTTCTCATTCCACACCTCATTAACCCCAGTTTTACGACGGTAGCTAAAATTTATTATTCTTATCAGGGACATGAACGAGCTAACTTTATCGCTCGACGGTTCTTGGAGCAGGTGAACCTAATACCATCCATGCGCAGCCAAATTGTCTGTTCTACTGGTCTTAACGACGCAAATGGAAATTCAAGACTGGATGCCATTACTGGAGACCCTGTTACTTGCCAGGAGTTCTTGAAACCATGTGCTGATAAATCACGGCGGCCCGGGTTCCGTTTTGGTTGTCGAGGTTCTCATTCCACACCTCATTAACCCCAGTTTTACGACGGTAGCTAAAATTTATTATTCTTATCAGGGACAAGGCGTGATCCACACTTAACCGCGCGCGTGTCATCATCCGACAAAACTATTGTGAACAACACACAACTAGAATTCCGGCAACTACTCAAGGTAATATTTTTCTGTTTACAGCGGGAACAAATCACAAGGATGGTGCCAATTGTAGGAAGCGCAAAGGCTGCAGGCAGATGAGTTTTCTGGGTAAAAGAGGCACTAGCGACTGTCGGCTGGCATGACTTTCAACCGATCGGTGGAGCAGGGGACATTGTCGAGCTGGACGAGACTCACATTTTCACGAGGAAGAACCACGCCGGTAGACTCCTTGCAGCGAATTAGACCTGGGTATTCGGTGCCATCAGCCGTACCACAGGAAAGCGGTTAGTCCTGCCTTAACCTAAGACTCTTTACGAAATAGCGGTGTGTAATTTCTTAGTGCTTTTAGTTAAGGCGGGGATTTTCCCACCGTTATATTGCAAATTTTTCAGTAGTGGTGGGGGGGAAATTTTCCAATCCAACAGTGGGAAATTTCCCAATCAAACAGTGGGAAATTTCCCAATCCAGGTGGGAGATTTTGATAAAAAATGTTAGTTTTATTTCAGATTTGCAGCTGTGGTAAAGTTTCGGGACCGTGAAACTCTTTTTGATGAAATGATGGAAAATATTCAGCATGATTCTTTCATTTGCTCAGACGGATGGGCTGCATACACGAACTGTAACCAGTATTTTGCTGGTCACGGAGTTGTCATTCATGAAAGGAACTTCCTCGAGCCCCCTCGAAACGAAGACCCGCTTTGGCGTCTAGGCTTCAACCAGGAACGTATTGGCAAGCAGTGGGTTGGTCCATGCCCACTACTATTGCACCCTGTTCATGGACCATATCTTTTAATTCGGTTCCACACCCAGAGGGTTGAATGTCAGTGGTTAGATTTTAAGTCCGACGTACATTCAGTGACATCACAGACACATGTCGACTATGAAATTGAACTGTTTGACTAATGAGTTCAACCATTATTTTATGGTTTTTGCTTATTCTGGACAAAACAACTGTTACTTGCAATACACACAGCCTATGAAATTAACATCATTAGTAAAAGCGAGTAGAATACGAGTAAATAATAATAATAATTAACGATGTATCCTTCAAGGCTAATGACCTTAACCCAAGGTGAAAAAGGGCTTTCTGGCCGTGACCATGACCGTGGACGTTTTGAAGGCTCTCTCACGTTGCGTAAAAGAACGTAACGGTTAACCGATACTTAGGATACGTAACTTACGTGCCCTAAGTATCGTATAACTTTAAACTTACCGGTACGTTAATGCACTGCTTCAATTTAATTTAAGTATTTAAACCAATTTTTTAAAAAATGCTTTTTCTTTTGCTCTAATTTTTTTTTTAGTTTTTGCCTGTTTACAACTTTCAAAAGTCTCGTTTCCCGCGAAATAAACATCTGCTTTCAGTTCAAGTTTTTGTTTTACAAGAAATGATGAAACCCCAATTCAAAATTACAACAGGGAAATTGGCAATTGCAAAACTAGATTAGAAAATATTTATATCGTCGTAATATGTGATTGATTGATTGATCGATTTTGGCATTTTGGCATTTCAATTATCTACAGCTGAGCTGATTTCAAAGACATTGAGACCGTTTCACCGGCATCGAGCAGTTGTACCGAAGTTGTGATAATCAGTTGCCAATCTCTTTCGACGTATAAATATAATATTATAATCTTTCAAAATTTAGTATTAAATCAAATAATGTTTACGCCTATATTTTTTTGGTATGCATGTTAGCCTGTTTCGGCCAAGTTTTGTTGAAAATTGGACAATTAAAGGATAACAAGAAACATTTTAGTCATATCGTAACATGGCGTATATAAATTGAAAAAGTTTCACTGAAAAATTCAAGTGCCAATATCTAATGTTCATTTTGAAATATTTGGTAAAATATTTAAGTAAAAAGCGAGTTTTACTCGAAAATCTGAAAAACAAGCCATTGTTTAAAATTTTTTTTTATTATTGATCAGGAAACACTTCTTGCGTTTTCCCGCCAAAATATTTAAAATAAAATAATGAACCTTAACTTTTGTAAACTTAGGAATCCGATTTTTCAGAATTATTTATTAGAAATTTTATATAAAATTGAGCTGTTATTGACCATATTTCACCACTGTGGTCATGTTTTATCACTTCGGCCCTGTGTGGGAACATATTACTACTGGCATACAAGATTT
>JABASL010000931.1:1540-13075 GCA_019775825.1 Neanura muscorum | reverse complement strand
TTTTTATATATCTATGATAAAACTGACATAAAAATTCTGGAAAGTGAAAGTTGAGCCCATTCTATCGCTTGGTTAGTTTCGTTCAATGGAAAACTTCATTTTCAACAAAAAAAAATAGTCATGAAACTGGTCATTGTCTGCTTCATAAATTAATTTTACGGTACAATTAAATTCGTAATTTGCTAATTGCTGTAGCCTATTACATGACTTTCGTTGATTGAAAATTTAAATTTTGACTCAGGGAGGAAGGCGTCAACCCTGTTGTCATTCAGATAATAATCAGTAGTATTAGTAATATTGTAATATGTAATTCTAAAATTGAACTTGTAATCCGAAGGGAAATTTGCCACAAACCTAATTAATTAGAGATAAAGGTTGAAATAGAACAGAGAGTATAATATAATATAACATAATCAGGATGATACAACTGAAAATAACCGCAAAATCCGATCGTACAACCCACTAATCAGATTATACCAGAAGAAGTCTGACCCAACTTGTTGAATTCATGATTTAACTAAATTCAAAATTTGTGCTGATTCCCAGAAAACATTTGCCATTATTATTCATTCCCTATCTCCGGTAACTGGGGTTCTGTATTCAGAAAATTTCTAAAGGGACTACGAGACAACAAATCCTATTAAGCCCACTACCATTTAAAAATAGAAGCAGCAGAGAAGTTTAAATCCAATTCGAATTTTAAACAAATTGGATCTTCGCGCAATCTAATTTACTGGGCTACTTGCTTCTTTAGTAACAATAAGAAATTGCTCCAGTTCTTTTCAGCCTCAAACACGTCAGATCCGTAAATCTGAAAATTTTAGTTAAATCTGTTACACTAGCGACTTACTCAATTTTTTATACCATTTTTTGTTTGGATTTTCAATCGAAGAAAGAATTTATCACATACAGTAGTTTTAATCGACCAATTACTACTGGAAAAAAAGTAGGATCCCTCATATTACTCCAAAATTTTGATTAAAAATTATATGGCGTTTAGGTTTATTTTGAAAAAAACACCAGGAACCTTGTTGAAAACCTTTGATGTTGTACAGTCAATTTTCTAACGGTTGGCGAACTTTCACCAACTTTCACTGTACAAATTTCTGTTTTTTTACGAGAGGGGAAGTACAGTAACCAGGTGTGAGCTATGTTGAATACACTCATACGATCCACCTGTACAATACAGAGCCATCAGGTGTAAAAAAAATTCATTGAAAAATTGAATTTGTAGAGTGAAAGTTGGTGAAAGTTTTCCAACTGTTCAAAATTCACTACGCACTAAAAACAAAAACTTCAGAGGAAAGCTGCGAAAGGGAATGATACTAATTCTCGAATTTCCTTAATTTCTGTTCCTGCACACTGTGTACGGAGCATATTTTTCTTCCTAACAATCTTCATCTTCCGTTTCATCGGGTTATGTTTCAAATTGAATAAAAAATTGAAAACAAATTTTAGCACAGATTTATTACTTCGACCAAAAGTTAAATTCTTTTAAAGTTTCAATTTCACTGCTCCAGAAACTTCAAAACTTTTTTGTTGCGCTGCCTTGTCTAGGCATTTCTCCCGTGCCCTGTCAGGAAATTAGGCTCAAATGGTTCGACGCCGTTCAAGGGTAAACTTTAAGCTAACAACTAATGGTTAGGGATTACATTTCCATTCCTTGTGGTAACTTCAAAGTAGTCCCAAAACCCTTGAAAATTGCGGGTATTAGGTAACCGCATTATGCAGTTCACTTCCTTCTCTTCTACTTCTGGCCATTGAAGCAGGTAGGAGGGCACTTAAAGAATACTTTTCCCAAGTGTCATCCAATTCCTATCCAATGTCGTTAGGTAGGTCTCTAGGTAAAAGTAAATTCTAACAAAAACTGGGCTAAAGGAATTCGATCACGACGTGCGAGGGAATGCGGATGCAAAACGGCAAAATCTAATGGGCCCTTCACCTAAGTTTTCACTACGAGCAAGCTTTAAACTTTTAAGCCTTTACAAAATCCTCAAACCGAAGTCCTCTCGTAATACAGTAGCAAATCTAACAGCACACTTCCTAGATTTGACATTTTTTAGAGAGCTTCGATTGCATTAGGGAGAAAAATTTAGTACTCTGAGGCGGATTGAACTTGAAGTAAGGCGATATGATTCAATAATGCTAATTTAGGTCTGTGAATTTTTTTTCCAAGCCCAGTCGTATTAAACATGCACTAAAATTAGGCAGTTCGTGCACTATATGCCAAGACAAAGAGGGGAGATTGAAATAAAAACTAAATAGTTCTGGTATAATGTACTAACGTTAAAGTAGCGTGGGTTTTTACATTTGATTTTATCACATGATAACGCCCCTAATTACGAAAAGCATTAAGCTTTCACCCAAACCCGAGGCATTTATATGATTTTAGCCAGAAACCAAATTTTTAAATGTTACGTTTTTACAAATTATTTTACAGTACACCTAGCTTTTCTTGTGACAATCGTGTGAAACTTTCTCCGCTTTCTTTTTTTCGGTTTTCTGAGAAATTGAAAGCAAAAGTTCTAGATTTCGTAATCTAGAACAATTAGCTCGTCGCATCGGGCGTAAACGAAGGTCTTCAGATTGGCGTATTTCGTTTCCAGTATTTCGGAAACACAAAATGAATAACTAGAAAGCGGAGAAGGCTGAACAGGATTTAAAAAATACTCTGTACAAGAACTTTTGGTAGTTGTAATTATCCGGATACGCTTCATTAGCAACATTTTCATTTTCATGGCTAAGGATGAAGAATAATGTTTTGGTGCTGGTTGAAAATTAGGCCCGTTTTTTCTAAACGAGAAAAATGCTAAAGGGCCTACTTTCTCCATTTCGCAGCAGGTGAAAGTTTAATTTGTAGCCTTTTGTCATTTTCTCAAAAAGTGGTACCCATTACTGCTGAAACTAATTGAGAAAAGAGATAACGTTCTCTCGTAAGCGAGTGGCTTGGGTTTAAGGACTTTCTGGACGAAATAAAAATAAAGCAACTGCCGCTGCTATTAAACTAAAAGTGAAAGTCTTTCGATTAATTTATATTGCAGCCTCCTAGCTTTCCTTAAATTCTAAAAAGGACTCGATTCACTATGCTCTAAAGCGTAAGGAAAAGCTTGTAAACTTTTTGAAAAGCGGCAAGGAATTCGCCAATTTTTGAAAAAAAATCCTAAGAAACTGATGTGATGGAAATAATCACTTAAATCCGCGTCATTCTCTAGCAAATTTTCAACAACTTTTTTGCATAGAGCTATTGCAAGAAGTATGTCGGCAGGATGAAATTAATTCAAGTAAATTTGATTTATCCTTTTCCACTGGATTTAACTTTATTGCCTCTTCAAAATCAATAAACAATTTTGTGGGAAGGGGAATTCTTTGTCTAGCTCCGTACGTAATTTCTAAGGTTATGTAAACAAGAAGAAAACTTCAGTCACTTAAGTTGCACAAGTCCTTTGAAATGAGTTCTCACACCGCAGGAAAAAATTTTGTAGAGTAAATAGAAATTCTTCTTCATAATTTTCTTACAACTCATTCCAACTTTTAGATTAACACTATTTTTGCGAAACAAAAATCACTCCTTCGAACTTGAATTTTTCAAAAACGAAACCCGGTTCTAATAAAAATTATCGTATAGAATAGGTAATGGCTTATAGCCGAAAAATATAATAACGGCATGAAACTTACGCCTATTTAGCAGTTAAAAATGTATTTACAATTTTCTGTTCAAATATATATTGTGAGATCAAATACATTTTATAGCTTGGCTTTTCGAGTGCACCTTGATCAAAAAATATCTTTTCAAACTTGGATTTAGAAGGATTAGATACGTGCACCACGCGAATGGGTAAGATTTTGAAGATTATTTGACTTGTTAATGGTTGAAAAAAATAATTCCTATGATTTATTTTAGATCCGAATTTTATTCGCAACAAGGTTTTGAATAAAAATTAGACCTGTGGACGGCTGCTTGGTAAAATGGATAAAAAATAAAAATATAGCACACTACTATAATTTGTTTTCCTTGATCTAAGCCTGATCTAAAAAAACCAATTAACCTAACCTAAAAGACCAATCTAACTAATCTGACCTAATCAGATTAAATCTAAATCTGATTAGATCTAAAAAACTAACCTGACTAATGTAATCTAAATGATCAACATAACTAACCTAACATAACGGGAGACACCAAATCGCAACCAAAAATATCTTTTATAATAACTTTCTCCACTTTCTCCAGCCAATGTTTATAATTTTCTGCACTTTGTCCGCTCACCACCCAGCACACAGTTTTTAGGTAATATTTTTTCAGCATCTTGAACATTTGGGATAAGATTGATCACTTGTATGCTTTTCATTCAACGTTCATACTCAGATTTCTAGTTTTTAGTTTAAAAAGTATATTGGCCCAGTGAAAAATCTCGGACGGGAAGATTTAGGACGCCTCATGTTTTTTGGAAAAAGCTCTATTTCTGAACCAGTAGTTGCTGAGTGCTTTTACTTTTTTGCTTACGTATTTTGATGTATTGAAGACGGAAATTGTGGTGTTCTGAACGACAGGAAAATACTGTAAACAAGTCAATTTTTGAAAAGGAGCAGCGAGAAAGAGTCAATTTTTAAAGGATATGTCCAGTATAAAGCTGTCATTGGAAGAACTAATTTCAACAACTGTCCTCGCATGAGCGGCTAACGGAAAGAAAATTGTACTTTTCACACCTTTTTTCTGTCAACAAATAGAATGACACTGACATATCGCCCTTGCTCCTCCTAAACTTACCTTCATTTTCAACATAGTTTACTTTATCCTCTCTAAATAAACCAAATGTAACACTAACACATATCCCTCTCTCCCTTGAAGACAACTTCAAATGCCTCCTGTCAACTCCAGAAGAACTCCAGAAGAAGTACAACTATCAAACCACCTTTACAAGCTCTCCTTTTTAAGAACATGCTCAACTAAAAGCATTCTAGCCTTCGCAATATCATGCAATATCATGCAACTCAAAAATTATCAGTCAATGCATCATACGGAAGGAACCTCACTTAAGGTTCTCTAATAATCCGCCCCTTAATAATTCCAATAAAAGTGAACATTTCTTACACCTGCATAAAAACCGATTCATATCAAATAGGTCAAACTAAATTACTATCATTTACACTTATTCAGTAGCGACACACTATCAAAAGGAAAGGGTTTTTGGGTGTTTCAAAAATGACATGAATTGAGGCTTTTTGTCAGCTAGATTTGAGCCGAGTTAAAAATAAAACGTTTCCATGTTCCATGATATTTTAAGAGGAATCAAAAATAGATAAAACATGTTAATATTAATGCAGCCACACGTAAATTAAAACTTCTACCCGAAAATTTATCCAAATTGGGTTGTAAATTTTTAAAATTTGAAGCTCTTGGCCCGCCTCTTTTGTCAATTTCAAGGTTCTTTTTCTGTAAGTTTACGGCTGGAAAATTCAAATTTGGAAATTCATTTCCATGAATAATTTAAAGGTACAAAAGGCAATAAAGATTGTAAGAAACTTCTCAGACATTTGAAGGAGCCTCAAAGAAAATTGAATTTAGCACCACCGAATTCAGCGCGACGAGGTTTTTAATTTCTGAGAAAAATCCGTTAGAGTTCCTGTCCAGTTTTAACGATTTTATTTAAGTAAAATTTGTAAATTAATTTAATGATAAGGATAATTTAAAGTAATTTAGGAAACAATTTATTTTTGTAACAAGATTTTAAAGTTTAATTTTAAATTAAAAAAAAATACTCTTGTAAAAATCAACAATAAATTTAGATCGTTTCGCAGATATACAAGTCTAATGAATATGGGAGAATCAGACTGCGAAATAATCAGGTCCAGAGGGAATAAAAGTTGGAGAATTTGATTTCAAGTTGAAATGAAACACCCAAAGAATCAGACATAGATTTTTTTTATTGTGAATTTAGAAAATATGGCAGATAAAAACGGGAGATCATCTTACTCCGACTGCTCTGATTTTAATTGTGTAAAAGACTCCGAATTAATTTGCATAAAGAAATCTTGACTAATTTCAATTCCCTCTGCTTGGAGATGTCTGCCTGCCCTGGATGTTTTTTGGTAGTTTGAAAGAAGATATTCTGGGAAGGCTTTCCCGCTGTGCGGGATTCCAAGATCTCTGGATTTCAAGCTTTAAAAAAAGGGGATCCAGAGATAGCTTCCCGTTGGGATTTAAATATAAATGTAACCTCTAACTTTTGCCTAGATACATATCATTAGGCCAAATCCATTATTTGAAGTTAACCCTGTTACTACGCAATGAAAAAAAAACACCATACAATTTCTAATATTAAACAAAATCTTGAACTTTTGAGCTTTGTGTGCTAAACTTAGAATGAAATTCTTTTACACACTGATGTCACATTATTTGCCGTGTGCTCAATTAAGAAGACCATCTTTCATTAAAGCCTGGAAATTTTAGTGAAAATTCGGCACATTTGCTTTCACGTTCAACGCCCCCGCTCCCATTTTTTTCTGCAGGGACTTGCAGAGTGTATACAAACAAACAGTCAAAATCTCGCGTTTTAAGCGTGTTCAGCTTTCTCCGCTTTCTCTTTCTTCGTTTCGGTTTTCCGAGAAACTGGAAACAAAATTTCTGGATTTTAGGATCGCGAACAATAGACTGGTTGCATAAGACGTAAAGGATACGCTTAGATTGGCTTATCTGGTATCCAGTTTTTGAGAAAAGCTAAATTAAAAAAGTGAAAGCGGTGAAAGTTGAACATGCTTTGAAAACCTTTCCGCACATAGCTCAATTAAAATAGCAATAAATGTATTCCTCTACTTTGATTTACCTCGCTCACTTTTAGTGCCTTTTTAACTGAGGGCAGTGAATGTTTACAATATTCATGGTTACACAAAAAGAAAACAACGTAATTGGAATTTTCAGCAATAATTTGTTGTAAGCAAATTAGCAAAGTAATTTGCACATTAAATGGAAATAGTGCTGTTCAGCACATCAATTGTACCTTTAACTTTTGATAACAAGTCCTCCATGTAATAAAATTTCCCTTTGATAATTTTCAATTAAAAGTGAGAAAAACAATAGAATCAAGAAGGCTAATTAACTGAAGATGCTTCAACTTTAATTAAACTTTCTTCTAGCGTTAACTGAAATGGCAAAAACTAGAAAGAAAGGTCAACTCATCTAAACTTCTTCAATTCTATTATGTTTTCTTCCAAAATGAGAAATTACGTTTTCGTTCCTTCGTCAGTTTTCTAACACAAGGGAAAGTCAAATACAGGAAATAACAATAGAAATTGTTCAAGCCTGGCTCCTTTCCCTCCCAAATTTCTTAAACACTAAAATAACAATGGCTTTCTCAAAATCAAATCTTGCCCTTTCCTTAGTAAAAACGCTGCTCTATCTTGAGACTTTATTTTGTCAGTCAAAACTCTTTCAAGGGCTACGAATTAAAACCCACTTCCTTCCGCCTCAACTCATATTTCAATTTATGACGCTAACAGAAGACGCTTAAGTTAAAGAGAAAAGAGATCTAAAAAATTCATTATAAAAACTTCATAAGAAAACTTTAATTTGACTAAACTCAATTAGAATACAAATGAGCCTTTTTCTTTCATTATCAAATGGTACAAAAATTACCAAGAATTCCACAATATGCACTAGAAAAAGTTTCTCTTGATTTATTACTCATGACTGCGCTCTAGTTTATTCAACTTCCCATTGTTTTACCATTTTGCTTTCTCCAAATTTTCAATAACACAAAATTTACTCATAATTAAGTTAACTTAGCCCACGTTTTCCATGGTTTCAGTTGCAGCATGCACCAACTTTTCATTGCGTGGGACCCAAACGAACGATACAAGCGTTTTCAAGAGCTATGACTAACTGACGCGAACACCTCTTTATCTTTAGAGAGGTTTTTAGTTGTGGCATTCTGATTGGTTCGTGTATGATTCCTCAAGGGACTTGGGAAAGAGTACAAATGGTTAATGAAAACAATAATGAAAGATCATTCCGGCCAAAGCTATTTTCAAAAGAAGTTAATCAAGAAAGAGTGGACAGAAGATGAGCCTACTTCTAAGGAAGAAAAGTCAACAAATGATTCTAAAAATCTTGGGAGAAAGGTGAAAGTAAAGTTTATTCCCCTAGAATGTGCTTGTAAGGAAACATTTACGAGAATAGAGGCACTTTCACTCGAATAGAAAACTTTAAAATTGGAAAGCATCCAACACATTTTGTGACCACTATTACAAAACTCTAACTTTACAAGAAAAAGTTTGAAATATATTCTAAACTAATATAAAAATTTCCCGCTTACCTGCGTCATGTAACTGGATGAAATTTTTTATTAGTTCAACATTATTCTGTAGTGAATTCGGAGCTACTTGTAATTACAACTGGACAAATTATTTAACCTGTGAATTGTTTTTCTGCTGAATAGGGTAGCTGCTTTTTTTTTTAAAAAATTACGAGATATTCGAGTTTGTAAAGGTGTTTAACGGAGAAAGTAAATGATATCCAACTTCTTGGTAACAAAATTTTCAAACTGGATTTCAAAATGTGACAAAATCGTTGAGTAAGGGTTTGGTAATGTGATATATTTTTTAAGTTGTAAATTTGAGCTGGTCCATTCAAGGAGGCTGCTGTTGGAGGAATGAAAGAAGATCCGTTTTTTGCGTCTATGGAGAAAGAAAAGAAGATTTTGGGTTCACTTTCCCTCCTCTGACTGACACAAACTCTGATTAAGGAAAAGCCCGCCAATGATCAACCCTTGATTCCTAACTATGCTTTGAATTTAAGCGTATTGCATGCCCTTACTACCCCAATTGTAAGGAAGACAGGAGCGACACGCAAGACTTTTTCGTCTACTGATTAGTCGTGATCGATAGGCTGAATTGCGGCCATGTCAAGAGCTAGATAGCAACCTGTCATGTTGAAGACAAATTTATAATCAAAATTGACATCACTTAGATGCTTCAACTTGTGCACGGATTTCAATTTTAATGGGACATTTATTCCTGTTAACCACAGTATTTTTACCCTATCGTAAGGTGATATAGGCCTAAACTGAAACCTAAAATTGTGAAAGAATCAACATTACAACAAACCCCATTACCCTAACTAATGCATAACCTAACTTAACTAACTAATGCGTTGCCATTTTTCACTATTAAGATAACCAACGGCGGTCGCGGGTACGTGAACATCATTAACAACGTTAAACAAACCTTACCAATTCCAATAGCGCCTATTCTAGAATTTTTTATGCAAACGCCCTGATATTCTGGCCTGATATTCAAGACTGACATTCGGCCCTGATATTCTGATACCTAATTTATAAAATTATTGGGTATTCATTCAAAATGGTGCCATACTATCGCATATTACGATTTTAAAAAAGCACTGTAGTTGAGAATTTATTTCGATTTTTTTCTATTAATATTATAATTTTGCTATTTATTTTCGCTGGAGCATTTCGCCTATTTTGTCTTTCTCAACATTTGCTAGACGTCGTTTTAGTCTTTTCCAATGATCACGCGGTAGTGGCACCGTGAGGATTTTGTTAATCATGTGATAGTGACTGTTTGAGATTTAATCACCGCTGAATGTACCTTTCACCTCGTCTCGATTATACTTTCACTTCCTTTAGTTCAATGACACTTTCTATCTGTCACTAATCCTACACTCCATTCCCCTTTATACGAAAACTTTTGATCTCTATTCTGCCTCAAAATCTCTATCAACTCTGCCCGAATCCAGTGAATGCTTAGCCTTTGACTTACCCTTTGACAACTATTGTAATTCAATCAGGGTCTCACGTCATAATTCTCTTGATAGCAAGTGCCATTAAACATTTATTCCGTGGTTCACTTTGAACTATGCTCTCAAAGCATAGAATTCAATGTTCTATTAAAACACTAATGAATTTTCTACGATCTGATATGGTAGAGTTCTGTCAATTCAATTGTTCTACTGTTATGCACCATTTCCCCTTTCACAAACTTTTACCACGGAATCCGGAAAACAGATCAGCTTGATCAAAATTCAGTAGCCATACAATTCCAAAATATTCATCAAAAAATATTTCAAAATATTTGTCTTGTAGTTTCGGATTATGGATCTAAGATTTGAAGACCGATTTACAGTCGACGGAGGTGTGAGACAATTGTTGAATTTTGAAGATACGTGATGCCTAGCCTTTTCTAGTGTAAAAACTCAGAATTTTAGAATTCGTTTATTTTACAAAAGACGGACTTTGTGCTTCGAGGGTTTTCGTATGTGGTGTTAAAATTATTGATAGCAATCCAATTTATTTTCGCAAGATAAAGTTACAACTTATTAAGGAAAATGTTGAAAACTTATAAACCATTTTTCAAAAAATTGGAGCGCGTGGCCTTCTTTATATTAATTTTATTTTGAGATTTGATGAAACGTATAGCCTCTTTTGAAACTCGTGAAACTCATTTGTGCGAATTTCAGGGGATGATTCCTTTCTCGAGAGAATCACATTACTACAATTGGAATAGTGCAAGGCACGTTTAACGCGGAAATATGCGACCTATATTCCAGGACAATAATATTTGGAGTTAACGTTAAAATAGTAATTTATATTCATTTCTTGGGGATACGACTCGCAACTTTGCGTGTAAATGCCTGCTAAAAGTCATAAACGTTATTTCTAATATTACTGGAACTGGATCATCCCACATCTGATTATGAGGAATGGTTCATAAAGCAAACTTCCGCTTCAGGGGAGGAGACCTTTCAGGGCCGTGAAAATGAGAATACCCACCATATATTAATTTCCATACATTAACTGAATCAAGGTAAGCTCCAACAAAACCCAAGTGGGTCTTGGCTTCACTCATGTTACGTTATTCAGTACTGTACACACTTGTACAGAATGAGCGTAATTCCAATTTCAAATTCTTATTATACAGGAATTGGGCCCCTAAAATGGGGACTTGAAACCCACCTTGTGACCGCCTTAAAAAAGACCTTTCACTCGAGAAGCAGCATCCACATTCAGGAATATTTAATTTTTTCTTGATGAGTAAGTGACTAGAAACCATAATTTATTTAAACGCATTTTAAGTAATGAACTTTTATAATTATTCTAAGGCACACCTTCGAGGGATTTAACCCACTATTTCTAGTTATGAAGCTATACCACCCCACTTTAATGTTCACTTCATTCATTTTTAGTGAAAGCCTGAAAGATTTTAGCAGTTTTCTCCTCGGTATATGCAAACTCACTTTTTCGCGTTTTGCCCCTTCGCCTTAATTTTCCAAAACACAGTTCTCGATAATCGAGAATTTTTGAATTTGCGATCCGTAGAACAGGCCCGAAGCTTGAAAATTGAATGCGTAACTGTAGGATCAGGGGTCAAATGGAGGAGTTATAAGTTAAAATATAAGCTTTCAAAAACTTTGTCTCAATGTTTGTTATGCAAGATCAACTGCATCAACTTGGGTTCGAATATCATACTAAATTGTGAAATTGAGGGCAACAAATAAACACTTGTGCATTCAGAAATGTCTGT
>JABASL010000930.1:0-13076 GCA_019775825.1 Neanura muscorum | reverse complement strand
ATTCCCAAGAAGGCCAGTGGAGAGACACGGGTCTTAACCACTGAGCCAGCTCGGCCCTGAAACCTTGGCTATGCCACGAGCCGAAAATACAAGACTTACGTAAAAACGATGGAATGTCCGCCCACCAAAAAATGCTAACTCTTTTTTTTTTGTCAAAAAAAATCGGCGTGGGTATTGGACGAAAGGGGCGTTTTTGTAAAAATTCCTCAATTCCCCTTTTCCAAAAAAATTTCCAGTCCCAAAAATCGTGCTTCCAAAGAAAATCACCTTTGACCTCTTCCCGGGGTCTTAAGGCCTCACAACGGAAGGAATTTGTCGAAAAACCCGGGCCACTGAGCAAACCTTTTGCCTACTCAGGGCCCTACTACACTAATCTTTGCCAACAATTTCGAAAAAGCGAAAAAGAAGAAGAAGAACGACAATAGGACAAGTTGATGTTAAATTTTATGAGTTTTGTAACCTTTTCGATGGGTCAACAATGAACTTGAAGAATTGACCTTTTAGTTGATCTCTGACCTTGGGCTTGATTGTAAGCAGGTTACAGGAATGATCCAATTTGGCGAAAGTTCCCGAACTTCGAATCACGATGGCTTCGCACCAGTTATAATGATTGACCTTGCGGTCAACCAGTCGAAGCGTGGGGTAATGGCCAGCAATAGTGCGCAGTTGAATGAACAATAAACACAACGTTCCCAAATCTCGTCTCACGGCCAATTTCGGCAAAAAGAACAAAAAGAACTTTGTTCTGTGAACACTACGGGGTTGTACAGGTAGGGAGTTGGACCCTCTTGGTCAATAACTGGGCTGGCGGAAGGCCTTAACTACTGTCGTTGGCTTTGAGGTCACGACGACAAAAGAATAAGTTTTTACAAAAAGAAAAAGTGAAGAACCGAGACTCCTGCTTAGGGCAGTACAAAAAGAAAAAGTGACGAGCCGTGACTCCTGCTTAGGGAAATGGTCGAGAGCACGGCGTGCCTAAGACTAACTGACTTCCAGAATCTTCTCCGTCTTCATCTGAAGAATTAGATGAGGGCGGAGCAGAAGAATTGAACCAAAAATGGGCACACCGTCTCACACGGAACGAACGTTTGCTGGAGCTTGCATATGTAACTTAATATAAGTATAATTTCACAATTCGCTTTATGTGCTGCAATTGACAGATGGACCGGCGGTACGTTTGCAGAAAGTAGCTTTGCATGGTTAATAATTCCCATAATTTACACAGGGGCGGACGCAGGAATTTCTCAAGGGAGGGGGGGGGGAGGTTGGTGACGAAGTCAGTTTGCACGTTGTGTGGGAGGTTGGTGACGAAGTCAGTTTGCACATTGTGTACGTTTAAGAGTGCACAAACGTTGCACCGTCAGGCGCAAAAATGTTTGAAATACTTTCGACCAAAATAGAACCCACACAAGGAAAATATGCATTGTTTTGATAGTAAAACTCATCATGCCGTTACGCGCAAAGAAATTTTAAAAAGTTTTGCACGAAAACACTAGGCAGACACGGAATGCATGCATTGCTTTGATCGTACAACTCAACGCGGCGTCAAGCGCAAAGAAACTGAAATATTTTTGACCAAAATACAAGCCAGACACGCAGAACTTGCAATGGCTTCATAGTAAAAGTCATCGCGGGGTTAGGCGCGAAGAAATGTTATGTTTTTGGGACTCAAATACTAAAACATTTAGTGTAAACTGCTTGGTCAAGTGGGGGCTGAATCCCCCCTACGCCTCTCTCCTTTGACCGCCACTGATTTTATAGGAAACTTGCAAAAGCTTTCCCCGATAAGTGGGAATTACTAAAGTTACTGCTAATGGATTTTAGTATTTAATTTCTAGATTTTTAGATCCTCTCCCGATCTAAAGCTATGATTTTAGGGAACCATTCCGAGGTTCCCAAATTTTTTTTTTTTTAGAAATATAGAAATGCAGAAAATAAAAATTTTGTCACCTACGAACTTCCCTGCCTACGAATTTCCTTACCTACGAATTTCCTACCTACGAATTTCCTACCAACAAATTTCCCGCCTACGAATTTCCCACCTACGAACTTCCCGGGATTCTAAAGAGGTAGTACCTTAGGGTCCACTGTTTACGCCTGCAATTGTCCCCCAAAACAGATTTAAAATGTCAACCCTTTCCGTAGCCATTATGCGAAGCCACTGATAGTGTAGTCGTTTAGTGGATGAAATGGAAGAGGCAGTACTTAGTTATTTGAATAAATCTGATTTGGAACTGAAACTGAAACCTTAAGGTACATCGCCGAATATCAGTTCCCCATTCTCCCTCAAATATAACCCCCGGAAAACATTTTGAAAAATTCCATCTGGAGAAAATGTCCTCCTGTGAAGCCCCTTCAAGGGTTGTCCCTACGTTCTCGTTTCCGGAATTTTCCTTACTCCTAGCACATGATGTAATAAGCAGATTCTCAAAATGTTAACCCACCAAAGAGCCCTTAGAGGTGCCTAGAAGGGGTAGTCTGGTAGAGCCCATATTCAATGAATGGTTCACGATTTAAGCCTAGAATACAACAACGGAGAAAGATTTTTTAAAATTCCATCCGGAGGGAGAGCCCTAACGTGCAAACCCTTAAAGGGGTGGTTCCTTACGACCCGTTTTCGCAGTTTTCCTTACTCATGACCCATAATACACGATGATATAAGCAAATTTCCAAAATGTGGATCTATTTAAGAACACTTAGGCGTGCCCCCTTGAAGGGGTAGTCCCTCAGATCCTACATTCAGGGTTTTGTTCACCATTTGCCTCTAGAATATTACCATGAAGATAATTTTTTAGAAATTATATCCCGCGGAAGAGGTTTTAGGTGAAACCCCTTGATGGGGTGGTCCCTACGCGATATCAAAAGCAGATTTCCAAAATTCTTATGTACATTTAATTGGTTCATAAAACGACAGCTTTAAAAAATTTTGTGTCAGCATACGCCCGAAAAGGAGAATCATTTCGTCCTCACCAAAGTTAAATTGGTTATTTTTTCCCGGCTCTTTCTAAAGTGTCAACTGTACTTGTTAAACTCATCCTTTTGCTTTCTATCTTTTATTCTCTTCCCTGTCCACATTATTCTAAATCTTATTCAAGTATTACTACATTAAATATCTAAATTAGTTAAATATTAATTCATTAATTATGTTTAGATCCTTAGTGTGATATCAGTTTTTGTTTGGAAGAGATGTGACATCGGAAATGAGATTTTTCTGTTTCATTTTTGGATCTTTTCATCTCTTTTTCTCCCTTTTCCATCCCTTGCAAAGTAAAACTAATTTCCCACTAAACTTCGTGCCATTAGCGAATGCGCAATTGAAACGAGCTGAAATTAGTGTCACAGACCCGCATTCGCATTACCTTTAAAATAACATATAGTGCATAGCTTTGCGTTAGGTGGTTTTGGCTGTACAGGGGGGCCATATTCTTTGGCACCCTGTACAGCTTCAATGTGCTTTGATTTTCTTCCTTTTCCTTTGTACTTTTTTTTTAAATTTTGACAACGATTTGGTCGAGAAATGTTCGGAAGCACACAAAATTCAGCCCATATAGCCTCCCCTCTGAAAAAACCATCGGCGAATTCACACGTACATATCTCTTAAAGAAACAAGTCTCTGGATCTTTTTATTTCTATATATCTATATATCTATATATGTTCTGGCCAGTGGTTTTTGTTCTTGCGTGAGTAGTATGTTTGTGAGCCACCTGTACACCGATTGACTCTTGACAGATCGTAGCGATTTGATTAGCTTGTTTGAAATTGGGGGCGCTCATATTTGTTGCTAGGACGGGTTTAACTCCACCCAGCACAAACTTTTCCGTGCCGGTCACTTTAATTATCAAATTATTAAAACCCGTACTCCTCAGGGTGCAGAAGATCAACGTTGCTAAAAATCCTGCATTCATACTCATTTCAGAAGTGTAGTTTTGAGGTAACAGCTGTTGATTTATTTTTAATTTTTTACCGTCTAGCTACGGATTTATTTTCAAGAATTTACGACAAATTGAGCGCTGATTTTACTTTAAAAAATATTTGCGAAACGAATTCCTGGATAATATTACTCATCATAAGGGTCATTCAATAAGGACGTGACGCTGAGTAGGGGGAACGGGGTAAAGAAAAAATGTGGCATACTTAGGCTTTAAGTCACAGATGGACCTTCTGTTTTAAACTAAACTTTACATGTTAAATTTTAAACTAAAAGGAAACTATATGTTACTTAAATAATACTAATTTATAATTATAATTATTGATCAGCATATATAGTTCATCAGCATGAAGTATGGTTTCCTTTCTCTTGTGAGAATAACTTTTCTGCTTTAATTTGCGGAGGAGAGCGGAAGGGCTGAAGGCTAGCCTTCAGCTCGTGTGACACAAGTGTGACAAGGGAGAGGGAGGTTTATCAAATAACGTATTTTCGTGTGACCTTATTGAACGACCCCATAGTCAAATTTGTGTGCACAATTATTTTCATGAAAATTGGGCCCAAAGATTTTTTTAATGAAAATGTCCATCTTTTTGAAAATTTTAGTTACGCGGAGTATATCAAAAAAAAAATTTTTTTTCTTAATGTGAGGGCATTTTTAAAAAATTTGGAACAAAAAGTCCCACAAATTCCACGATAGTAAAAATTTTTCGATATCACCTTAACTGTGCGCCAATTTTCCCTGGTGAACTCGAAATAAGACGAAGGACACGACGAAAAAGCGTAGAAGCGACAACATAATGCCAGGGCAAAAAAGTTAGAAGTAAGAAGATGAATATGTTATTAGAATGGTTCTGTTTTACTGATAGTGTAAAATGGTCACTTAAGGAATATATCACTCCATACAAGTACGATTGAGTCACGAGAAGACCGCTAAGCTGATAACCAATTAACCCGAGAACAATTGATTATCAATCATTAAAGCATCTGATTGCGTAGCGGTTTGCCTCCACCGGACGGCGACTATACCAGGACCAGGTTACAATCGTTCCTTGCATTGTATCTCTAACATTAACTAATCAATGTTTCGCTATTATTGATCTCAATTTTCCCGGCTTTGACACAACTATGATCGTATGTACGGCATGTAACTTGGAGATTACCAGTCCATAACACTAGCTTACCTGCTATACCTGTACGTCAAATCAACACAGAACATGTAATGAAGTGAACTGTCTCATATCCACTACAAAGAAAGAATATTTCACTAATCGTTTTAAGCATGCTGTTGAAACTAGTTCTTTCTGGGACACCGTTCATTTTCTGACTGGTTTTAGAAAGAAGAAATCTAATCAAGAGGGAATACTAGCACTACAAAAGAATGGGTCCATACAAACCCGGCTGAAATTGATGAGGAGCTAGCCAAAGCGTTTATTTTACCTCAAATTTAAATTTAAATAAAAATTTAATTTTTACTTTATTTTTCAGTTGTGGTGTGGTTCCGTCATCCTTTAAAGAAGCAATTGTTAAGCCGTTGTATAAAGGAGAAAGATCGAGGATATTAGCAGACTCATTGAGGCCAATTAGTATCCTATGTGCCCTATCTAAAGTTTTCGAAAATATTCTGTTTAGGATTCTAACATCTTTAATGGAACCGTTTTTATTAATCAGCAACATGGTATTCGTACAGGAAGATCGTGCAAAACAGCGATTACCATATTCTCAAATGACGCTCCAAAGCAAAGGGTCGGTGCAGTTTTTGTTGACATCAAGAACGCTTTTTTCTCAGTGCATGATACGGTGCTCCCATACAAATGAATGACAAACTTTAAGCTATGTCCAAGGCTGCACTAAAACCCATTCTGGATAACCATTCCCTTCCATTATTTTCCATTCAAACCCATTCCGGAAAACCATTCCCTTCCATTATTTTCCTTTCAAATCCATTCCGAAAAACCATTCCCTCCCACTATTTTCCATACAAAACCATTCCCAAGAAATATTCCGTTCCATTATTTTCCAATGAAAACTATTCCGGAAAACCATTTCCTTCCAATATTTTCCATTCAAAACCATTCTTAAGAAATATTCCCTTCCATTATTTTCCGTTCAAAACTATTCCCAAAAAATATTCCCTTCCATAAATATTTTCTTCCTTTTATATTTAATTACAATTCTTTACTATTATCTTCCGTACTTTCTGACTTTAAAATTAAACTAATTTACACACTAAAATACACGGTAGAAAAATTTCGTCGAGCGCTTCAAAAATTCACCTCTGGCGTCTAGCCGTTTAACATTTTCCTCGAGCGCTCGGAAAATCACATTTAGCGGCTGGAAATTTTCATCCAGCCATTTATTCTCCATTTATTCTCTACGCTGATGATTTAATCTATACTTCTGGATCCCATATGGATGAAATCATTAGTAGGCTCAATTGTGATCTTTTGAATCGGCAAAAATGGTGTGACAGAAATGGCATTCAGGTGAACATTTACAAAACGGAATCTGTTCTTTTTCATAAAGCTGGCGACTCAAGACTTGGAATAGTTAAGGATATATAGTATTTAGTGCAGCTAAGGAAGACTAGATCATATAAGTGTAAATATTTAGGAGTAATTCTTGACTCTCACATAACTTTTAACCATAATTTTTATTTAGTGAACGGAAAAGTGAGTCAAACGGTATGAGTAAGCTACAAAGTGTTAAAAGAATGCTATCGAAAGAGGCGCTTGTACTATTAATTAAAACATATATTATTAGCTCTTACGATTACTGCATTGCTATTTGGGCTGTACGATCCCAAATACAATTAGATTCAATCCAACATAGAATTCATCGTTTTTACTCTCTGTTTTTCATTCTTCTATTTATAGAAAACTTAGCAAAGGTCAGAGGAAACGAGGGGGAGTGGGAGTTCAATTAACTCATTATTATATGATTGCGAATTGCTCACAGGGAGCGAAAGAGCAATTTGGACTATCGTAAAAAATGTAATAAAGTATCAGATCTCCTCTATACCTGAGATTCACACATTGTTTGGATTCTCCTCTAACACAAGGACAAGTAACGTTTTTTACTGATTGTAGATAGAAGAAATTCTGAGACTGCAAAAATCTAGGCAGTTTATGGTGATGATTTCACTAAGGATTTTAATAGAGTACTACTGTTATGTTGTGTCAGCCCTTCCCGGATGTTTATTAATTTTTAAGTTTAAGCTTTAGGTTAAATAAGTTATTAATCTTAGGTTAAGTAAGTTATTGATAAGTAATTTATAGTAGTTTAGGTCAATTCAGAGAGAGCAGTGGCGTCAGTGGGAACATGGGGGTAAAAATTCTTGTACCCAAATTTTTCAAACACCGTAAAAATTTTTTCATACTTTCGCTAGAATGCTAGAAGTTAATATTGTTCCTGTCTATTTTAGGTTATTTAACTCACGTTGAGAACTCATAAAATAACGAGGATTGTGTATTCTTGTAAATTAACGTGTAAATTAACACTAAACTACAGTTCAGTGCATATTTTAATCAATATCGTGGTATCAGTTATTGTAAAAATTATTGTATTAAAACAGCATCATGTACCTTACGTATTTAAAAGAACCAAATTAATTAGATAAGGTTAACCAAAGTTACCCATATGTGGCATGCGCTATTGAGGGGCGAACGAATTTTCACCAGGCCGGTTAGTCGGGGAAACGTTCCCGCACGCCAGGGGATGCCCGAAAAGTCATGACATAGGCGTGACAAGGGGAGGAAAGAGGCCATAGAAATGTCCGTTTTAGCGTGACATACTTAAAGTAAGACGCCGCTTGCGCTGATGATGACAATAAAATTCATTTAAAATTTGAAGAGTTATTTCTGCATCTACAAAACTGACACAAAAAATCTCCCTTTTCTGTAGTCTAGGATTACACATACCTTTTCAATTCCTTACTCTTTCATCAGACTGAGAATACAGACACAGGTTTAGCTACAAGATTCCGCTCTTATGGAATCTTGGAGAAAGTAGAACCGAAATATAATTGTAAAACTTATGAAAGTTTTCTATCGCAAAAACCCATGATTAAGGTAGAAATGAATAACAAAATAAGTTTATCTATTTTTTTTTATTTATTATAGCCGCTCCTTCCGGGCTGTGCTCATGGAACGGGGTGAAAGTCAAGTCTATCTAATTTTATACAACGGATGTAACCAGTTAGTTTTATCGTGCGAAAACAAAAAAAAACATGTTTTTACACTTTTGACCGGGAAAGAGGGGTCAAAGGTCAAAATGCCCTAAATAAACAATTTCATCTCTGTGAAACCTACAAATTATGGAGAGGTCATTTTTTTTGCCATTTATTGTTTCAGGGGGTCGGTTTGCGGGAGCTGCTTGAAGGGCATGATCCCAATACCCCATCTTTGAACTTGACCTCACAATTGAACCCATAAATACATTCCCGAAAACCGGTTGGAGAATTAGATCGCGTTCAGACGGACAGACAAAATTTGTCTGAGTATAGACGCTAAGCTTTCTATTTCTTACCATTTTTCAACCAATTCAGTTGTGAAGAAAAGAACCTTTGAGTAAGGTGGAAGTAATGCGAAGGAAATCCATGCAGAACAAAATGATAAATTTCACACGTTTATAGTACTTTATTCTTTTTCCGTTTTATTTGCGACTTCCCAAACCACCTCATCCAACTCCAAAGACACGATCAAAATTACTTACTGCTTCGAAAAAAAAATCACTTTATACATCACGGCGGCCCAATAAGGTTGGACTTTAGAAGAACAAAAACCTACCGAAACCGTGCACGCATGCTTCAGGTTAACTTTTAGAAATAGTATATAATTTGAATCCCGTCTTCGGACGGGCTTGTTTGTAAAGCCTCGCTTGCCCCAAGTATTGCGTTGATGGGAAAACAAATTATAAGTAGTGGATAGTTGTTACTCGGAACTTTGAACGACCATTCGGCTACTATACAATAGAATTTTCGTGAGTGGTGCGGCGTGGTAGCAGAGAGGGTTCCGCCTGTTGCATATCTCTTCCTTGAGCAGAGTTGGGATTAGTTTATTTAGGGGTCGTTCATAAATGATGTCACAAATTCGTGGGGGGAGGGGGTGATCCGTTGGCTGTGACAAAACTGTGTTAGAAATGGCCCTCCACTGCACAAAAGCTGTGACAGGAAGGGGGGGGGTCTGCAAAATATAGCATTCTTAGCGTGACATCATTTATGGACGAGCCCGAAGGATAAAAAATGTTTTCCGTTTCATGTATTACCTATATGAAATAAATATATATATAAAATAAAGTTTTAACTGATACAAACTATTATACCTTATTATTATTATATATATTACGTTGAATTTCTTTTTACGTCAAGAATATTTCTTTTTATCTCAAGAATATTTCTTTTTACCTCAAATTTCGAATAAATTAAAAAAGGCAAAATTTACCTGAATACTTTTTCCCTCAAGACATATATTCATTTTTTTGAAAGGCAGAGTCAAAGTTCATTAGACTATATTATTCAACGAAATAGATCTATTTCGTTTCTTAGATTTCATACATTATAATCATTCATTTCACTTTGATCTATCGAATGATATCGATTATGATGTATGATTATGAAATGTATGAGATTCAGACTGATATTTTAAAATTATTTATTTAAAAATAATTTCTAAGTAATCAAAAGATGGGTAAATATTCAGGTTTTCGAGCTCTTTGTCACATATGAACAGTTTAGGCTTTAGTTTAGCCTTCCAAAAGAAATAAATAAATTTCTTGAAGAAAAAATGTTCCTTGAAAAGTTTTCAGGCTTTTGCATTTTGATTTTAGTAGAGTTTTGAGGTAAAACGAAATATTCTTGAGGTAAGAAAAATCCACCCTATATATTATAGTCCTATTTGCAGCCTGTTTTGAGTCCCATTTGTTTATAACTTTTATTTTTAACTCGACAGTGTTAGCATTAGTAAGTTGGAATGATGGTACCATAACGAGAAGATTATTGACAAGAAATGCTTAGGGTGGAAATGTATGCAACGTGACCTAACATTTCGCTCACAAAAATACTGGCTTTAAGAAATCTTGCTTGTGCCTACAAATTCCTGTCACTAAAAATTAGGTCATCTGTTCATTGGATCATGAATTTTTTCTGTCTTTTTTACCACAAGAAGAAAAATGATTAGTCTTTAATTCACTAGTACTCTAATATGGCTTCAATTCAAATTATTCTTGAGTTTCTACTCCAGTTTTTGGTATCCCAACAAATACAGCTGACTCCCCGTCATATTACCTATTCCGTCGCAGTGTTGGGTCAAGAGAAAATTTTGGTATTTTACAATTTGCCTGGAATTTAGTTGCCGGTTTCACTATGCCGGTAATCAGTTCCCGGGTAATCTTTAGCCTAATGGAAATGATTAGGGTAGGTTTTAGGTTAGTTAGTTAGTTTAGGGTTTCATTAGGTTTAGGTTATGCTTTTCAGGTTTAGGTTTAGGTTAATTAGTAACTCAGAAAGACGGAACCGGCAAGTGATTTTCAGGCAAGTCAAAACCGGCAACTGATTCCAGGCAACTTATACTTATACAAAGTGGATAAGGAATTAGGGCATTGTGGAATTTCAATCCAAGGGAGACAACCATTCCCAAGCTACAACAAGCCCTTTCCTCAAAATTCCTGTCCTCAGTTGACCTCGTACACTGCTATGTAACAAGAATTTTGGCATTTGATCCATATACCTAAATTCAGTAGTTGAACTAAATCCGGAGGCAGGAAAAATTGCATCCAAGTCGGATTTGGAACGCAGCCTTGGAATTATCCGTGGTCCCTTGCACGTGAATTCCAATTTTAATTAAAGATAATATTGGTACGGGTGACAGCATGGAGACAACTGCGGGATCCTTAGCCTTACTTGGACTAAGAGCAAATTCAGATGCGGAAATTGTAAAACGACTTCAAAATGCGGGTGCATTTATTCCGGGAAAAACTAATCCAGCCGAATTTGCGAATTTTCGGGGTACAAATGTACCGGAAGGTTGGAGTAGTCGAGGAAATCAAACTCACAACGCTTACGTTCTAAGCAAGAGCCCTGAAGGCAGTAGTTCGGGTTCAGCTGTTGCAGTGGGTGCAAATTTAATTTCAGTTGCAATTGGAACTGAAACGAGTGGAAGCATTGTGCTGCCTGCAGGAGTCACCTCATACGTTGGATTAAAGCCAACACTTGAACGTGTATCCACAGATGAAGTTATTCCATTAAGTTTTAGCCAAGACACAGTTGAGCCAATTACGCGGAATCTAGGAGATGCCGCAACAGTTTTTGGCGTGATAGCGACAGATGGGTTGAAGAATAGGTGCTTTGGTTTCGATCAAGGGAATAGTGACGTCAAGGTGAAATATTTTGTATTTGGTTCAAGATTAACTTTACTATTTGAATATACTATTACTATTTTTATTATAATTTTTTGGCTTGCTATTTAAACGTTTTTTTTTAAAATTAGAATGTTTGCCAAAGTATTTTCCATCTAATCAATTTTAACTTAATGACTATTAGGTTTAGTTAGGTAATTAGTTGGGTCTAATCAGGTTCGAGATGAATAGGTAATGAACCCATTTAGGATAGGTTATTAGGTTAGCTATGGCTTCACTACCTCTCCCCCTTGCCACAGCTGTGTCACACGAACTTTCTACCCCTCTAGCGGAAGAAGAAACGAAGATCTCACGAATTCGGGTGAGTCCCCGCATGAAGCAGGGTGTACAGGAGGGGGCGAAATACGAAGTTTATATGACTAAACACAAAGTAAAAAATCTGGAGTGCAAAAAAACTTTAGAAAATTTAAACAAAAAATTCCTCGCCAAAACTTAATTCCTCCCCAACCGCCACCACATTGTTATGACCTAACGCAAAAAGTTCAACAACCTGTCATGCAAGTCTGGACGCTAAATAGAGGACGAACAACTACAAGCGTTTTCTCAATTTTGAGAGTTCTTTAGTTTTATTTTAGACAAAACGTTTCTCACTGAAAACTGAAAAGAGACTGAATTAGTAAGAAGTAAAACTAAGAACTAGTAAGGGCTCCGCTTGGGCTTATCTTAATTGTCGCCCCCTTCCTTTCTGCCCCGCCTTTTACTCTGCTACCACTTCTCGGATGTCAAGACACAAGAGGTAGAATCGTGGGAAGAGGTCAAGGGTCTCTACTCCTACGTGCTTCATTCTCGGAGGACACGCTTGTTACCTAAGAAGGAGCTATAATTCCCATTTTCCACAACATAAGTATCTCAAAGTCGCAGTAAAAGTGAAAAAAAAACAGGGACGATTAGGTTTTGGCGACTCGGAAGTCACACTGCAAAATATGCGGGTAGCCCCCTTGTCATTATGTCACATGATGGTAATTGGGCGATTGATCATTTGGAACTATAAAATGTTTTCACGTTTGCAGAATTTGTGATTTATACGATCACGAATTCAAGTATGGGATCAATGAGTACATTTCGACGCGAGTTCGAACAAATTTCAAGTTTTCAATGGTCAACGTCTTTAGATTCGAAGTCTGCAAGATATTGTAAATTTCAATGAATGTTTTCCATCTGCATTGGGATACAATCAAGTGAAAGTAATTGAATCTAATCGAGTGGATGGACTAAATAATCACGCATATCAAACCCTTCGTCGTCAAAATCAAGAAGGATCCAAACTCTATTTGAATAAAATAATTGGGTCGGGCTAAAACCAATCCCCATTCCCATCATTCCCACTAATTTTTCAATCCCCAGCCATTCCCATCCCCACCATTCCCATCCCCGGCATCCACATCTCCATCATCATTCCCAACATCCAGCGGTCCAAATTGTTTATCTAGGGGTCACACCACATATAGTTAGCGATCCAAATTTTCCATCGAGCGGTCAAAAAATACACTGTTAGCGGTGAACTTTTTTCAATGAGCGATCCCAGAAGACATTTTCAGCAGTCCAAATCTTTCATCGAGCGGTTACAAAATTCATATCTAGCGGTCCAAATTTTTCATCGAGCGGTCAAGCATACACAGATATCGATCAAAATTTTTCAGCGAAGGATCCCAAAATACACAGCTAGCGGTCAAAATTTTTCATCCTGCGATCCCAAAAGGCACGTCCAGGCATCCATATTTTCCATCGAGCGGTTACA